>CABFWO010002682.1:27912-52242 GCA_902155825.1 Timema genevievae
CAGTCTGGCCACCTCCAATGTGTTCTATTTTATATTTTAGTCGCGCGCTCGCTCCAGTCTGGCCACCTCCAATGTGTTCTATTTTATATTTTAGTCGCGCGCTCGCTCCAGTCTGGCCACCTCCAAAGTGTTCTATTTTATATTTTAGTCGTTCAGTCTGGCCGTCCCCTAAGACTTCTGCTTCATTGCGGCTGCTTCTTTTTCCCTTAACCAGCTACTAAATATATTTTCCGTGACATCACCTTGTCAGAGAGGAGCGTGTCATCTTCCTGTTCCAGATAACTAAGCAGGTTATGAGTCCATTCTAGTGCAGTCCTCCTTGAAGAAACTATTTGCCTCTCTGGCCATTATTTCTTGATTAGGTATTTACTGAGTACAGTATTCGGTAATCAACGTGGCCTTTTTAAAAAAAAACTGCTGTTGGTGATGCCGTGGTTAAGCCGCAAAGCGGATAATCCGCCCGCGGATATTCGGGAGTTTACTGTAGATATAACAGGGAAAATTGCCATCCCTATTCAAGACTGTCGAATGTTAGTGTTAACGATTACAAAACTACCCAAGATTTTTACTTTCTATAGACACCTTGTAAATAAAATATTGTAATCGTAAAAAAAATCGAACTCGAGATTTTGATAAATGTTGACGATTCATGACCATCCTGAAACAAGCAGAAAAAAAAGAGTGGTTTTCGCAATGCCGTCTGTCTGTCTGTCCGTCTCTTGTAGGTACCTCGGGCTTGAGCTGAAACTATTTTACCGATTGGGTTAAAACATGATATCTGAGATTTTCATAAGATACTCCCGAGTGTTTTTTGGAATTAAATATCTCACCCTGAACTTAAGGGTTTGTTTACTGAAGGGCAAAAACAGAAAAAATCAATTTTCTCAAGATTAGCTCTAACGATTTTGTTTAAATTTTATATTTAGACACTGTTTATTACTATAAACAAGATGGCAATTCTAATTTCCTCATGAAAATGACCGAGATGACAGGACACACGATAGTATGTGATTTCGTAACTATAAGAGGGAAAGCGGCTAACAATTTACACTGCTGCCACTGGATCAATAAGGTAATGGAGTACGAATAATTATATACTGTGTAAAATGTCACATCTGGTAACTTTGCCACGTGACCACATGTTGTGGGAGTGTTAAACCAAGCCCCTATGCGCACAAAATTGTTAAACCAAGCCCCTATGCGCACAAAATTGTTAAACCAAGCACCTATGCGCACAAAATTGTTAAACAAGTTCCTATGCGCACAAAATTGTTAAACCAAGCCCCTATGCGCACAAAATTGTTAATCAAACCCCTATGCGCACAAAATTGTTAAACCAAGCACCTATGCGCACAAAATTGTTAAACAAGTTCCTATGCGCACAACATTGTTAAACCAAGCTCCTGTGCGCACAAAATTGTTAAACCAAGCCCCTATGCGCACAAAATTGTTAATCAAGCCCCTATGCGCACAAAATTGTTAAACCAAGCACCTATGCGCACAAAATTGTTAAACAAGCTCCTATGCGCACAACATTGTTAAACCAAGCTCCTGTGCGCACAAAATTGTTAAACCAAGCACCTATGCGCACAACATTGTTAAACCAAGCTCCTGTGCGCACAAAATTGTCAGTTGTTCAGGAATATACCCGTGATATTTAGTTCATACTGTATATTTAGTTGTATTATATAATGCAGGGACAAAAACAGTTTCAACGTGGTATACTAATATTATACAGTATCGGTGGCTGGTAAAAAACAGAAGCGAGAATTCGCTGTTGTGAACAAAGCGTTTACGGACAAATCTAAAGTGTGTTTTTTAAGAATAATATCTTAATTTTGAAGAACAAACCTTTAGAGTTAATTTCATATTCAAACTTTGCAAACTGGAATAGAATGTATTGAATTATATTGTATATAAGTGGGCAACAACAATTTCAATGCCATCTTTTACTCACTTTTTAAAAATCAATGTTTTTAATTATGCTAACGGTTTATTACTTACTTTTACTTACTCTATGGCAGTAGGAACTAGAAAGTTCATTGCCGTACTTACAAAAGTACGCCACCTATTCCTTTCTTGAGCTAGTTCTATCCAGTCCACCTCATTACACCCTATCCCTATAGAACTAGTTCTATCATTATTATTAGCATCGCGTCTTACTACCCGTTCGGGTTATACACACTTACGCTAATGTGTAATGGTAGGGTGATTGTGAGATGAAATGGAGGACCTACATTTTAACGTGGGATCCGAACCACAATGGAGGCCTGACATTTCACACATTCACAAGCTGTGATTAATACACATCTTGTCAGAGGTGAAGGAAGGGTTTGGCAATCAGATAAATCTGTGCCGGGACCGAGGATTGAACCCCGGAACCCCAGCACAGAAGTCCGACACCTTACCCCTAGACCACCAGGTCACCCTAACTAGTTCTATCCAGTCCAACTCATTACACCCTATCTCCCTCAGGTACATTCTAATGCTATCCTACCATTTGTATCTAGGTCTTCCCAATGGTCTCTTCCCATTGGGTTTGCCAGTCCTGAACAAGGTTCTAGAATCTTCCATTCTCGCTACATGTCCTGCCCATCGTAATCTACGAGACTTGATTAGTTTAACACTGTATTATGATGAGTACAGTGTATGTAACTCATAATTATGTAACCTCACCCACTCCCCAGTATCCTCATACCTTTTTGAACCAAATAGTTTCCTAAGCACCTTGTTTTCGAACACCCTAAATTGGTTTTCAACATATAAGGTAAGAGACCACGTTTCACACCCATGGAGAACAACCGGTAAAATTATTGTTTTATATATTCTTAGTTTTACATTCCTTGAAAGGAGATGAGATATCAAAAACTTACTAACCGAGTGATAGCAATAATTTTCAAACTGTATTTATTTCCTAAATTTTGGGAATATGATTATAAATGTCGTTTAATATTACTGCATTAGAATTATTTAGATATCCTTACTTTATAATTTTTTATGCTTATAGGCAAATTTTAAAAATATTTAATACAAATTTTAATACATATTTCCAAAATAATGATGTAATTTTAATACAACTTGAAAACTGTCGGACAGTCCACCTCAGAAAATATTAATAATTGTCCATTTAAAAAATATTAAAACACTAGCCAACAGACGAGAACACTAACAGGTTAACATTGACAAAATACACAGCACAAGACTTGCAAGATACTAAATACATGGTCTTTATATACAATAAATTACAACAATATGGATTTAGTAAGTGACTAATTATAGAAAGGAAAAACAAACAAAAAGAAGGTAATTCAATAGTAATATTTATTTAGGTAAGAGGTAACCATAAACAAACAATAAGTAAATATTTACAAGGGTGTGCCTTAAATAACTCTATCGAAGTTTGGTTTTTATTTTGTGATAGATATCAAATCCCGGAAATCTAGATTTAGCACTGTATATGTAATGGGCAGGTGGGAAAGTGGACTAAGTAATAAGTTTGTAAGTGTTATTGATAGAAAATATTTTAGGATTTCTAGAAGCACGAGGGAGCACAATAATGCCCACATGTTCAAGGGTGGATTGAGAAGGGATTGTTATATTAAAGATATTAAAAACATAAAGATCATCCCAATAGATTCTGGGTGAGAAGAGAGTTTGGAGCCTTAAAAGGTTTAGAATTCTATCATAATAATTGTAAAAACTGTTGAAGAAGAATTTATCATATCAAGCAGCGACAAATTTGAGTTGATGGAACCACAAGTGACACTAGCGCAATCTAGTTTGGATTCGACCAAAGCAAAATACAAGCTTAAAATACAGTCAACTTTAAAGAGTGAGGAAGTGATAAATTTGATAAGGATGAGAAATTTAAGAGCGTGAGAAACTATATTAACAACATGAGAGTGAAAGTAGAGCTTATGGTTGAATGCCAAGGCCATTAATATAAATATAGCATTCAATAGTATTAATTAAAATCAAGTTTATAGTGAAAAAATAGGGCTGGTTTTCCTGGTGAGAGTATAGCCTTAGTTTTGGATTTAATGATTGACATTACATTTTCGATAGCCCATTTTAATATAACATTTATGTCTATTTGCAAATCTAAACAATCAGCGAGTGAATTGATGTTTTTGAATAGTTTGAGATCAGCAAACAGTAAATAGTTTGAAGATTGTATTTACTTATCAATGTCAGCAATATACATGTTAAAAAGAGAAGGATCTAAATTTGACCCTTCAGGTAGCCTATACCCCAAGGGGTACTAAAAAAAGAATTGGAGGTGCCAGAATCAATTTTGATGGTAAATTTATTTATTTTACAAGTAGCTTCTAAACTAATTTACACATTAGGTCAAAATGAATAAGTTTTGAGAGAATAATACTGTGTTGACACCGAATAAAAGCTTTACTTTCATCCAAAATAAATTGCATCAATCTGATCTTGAGTAAGGACTTGTGGGGCAGCATGACCTAGAAATGTTACAACGTTAGCTACAGTAAATTTATTCTCACAAAACCGTGTTGATTTTCGGATAATTTAGTTTTCAAAAGGCTGACGATGTGCCTATATATATTTTTCTTAAATATTTTAGAGAACGTATTCAGTAGAGAAATGGGCATATAGTTATAAATATTGATTCTGACCTCTTTTTATCTATGGGTATTACTTGTTTCAAAGATTCAGAGAAATTATTAATAATAATAATAATAATAATAATAATAATAATTATTATTATTAATAATAATAATAATTATTATTATTATTATTATTATTATTATTATTATTATTATTATATTATTACTAATAATAATATTATAATAATATTATTAATAATATAATAATATAATAATATAATATAATAATATTATTATAATTATATTAATTATAATTATATTAATTATAATAATTATAATAATATTATTATATTATTATAATTATATTAATTATATTAATTATAATAATAATATTATTATATTATTAATAATATTATTATATTATTAATAATATTATTATAATATTAATAATATTATTATATTATTAATAATATTATTATTAGCAATAATATAATAATAATAATTATTATTATTATTATTCTTATTCTTATTATTATTATTATTATTATTATTATTATTATTATTATATAGCACGCCTGGGCTACATCACTAGCAGCCTGGTAGTGGAAAAATTAACCAGTACTAATGTACCGTTTTCCAGAAGACCCCCCCGAGTGTACTAATCGTACATCCTTTCCATGGATGCTATTTCCATGTTCCGGTGAGATGAGATGAAGGTGGTAGTGAGTATGAGGGTGTGGAACCAGTGGAAACACTTAAACCTAACTTAAGTCTAGCTAATCAAACCTTGGTAACCGTTGGGGTAACTCTCCTTTCAGGAAAAAGACTCAAGGGAATCGAACCCGGGACCCCTAGAATCGTAACCAGGTGCACTGACCATTCTCCACACTACGGGGCCAGTTATTAATAATAAAATAAAGTAGCAATATTAAGCCTCACACGTACCACTTTATCATCCCAGTCAAATGAGGCACGTGTTGAAACTGGGAAATAGTAATCTATTTTGTAGGAGCAAAACATCGGCCATCGAGTTTCAATTATTGTATCCGCCAGTAAGAGACACAGAGGGGGAACGGGGAGGGAAGGTTGCCTACCGACTGACTGATGGAATTACAGGGGCGCTAGTCATTTGTTCCTGAGAACATGGCTTCCCCCTCTCTGCCACAACTAGTATTATCGGGGTAACCCCCTACGGCATATTTAGGAGGTTGAAACACGTAAATCAATACTGTTTCTCTCTTTCTCTTTCCTTCTCTTCGGAGAACAAAATGAAACGCTGATACTGGAGTGCTGGGTCCCCCCCTCCCCTTGCCAGCAGTGTTAGAGCACGCATCCTCAAAAACCANCACCATATTTTACTACCTGTTCAGGCTCTACGCCTATGTACTAGTCCCGCTAATAAGTTAGAGACGAGAAAGGTTGAATTTATAGGAAGTGTACCTGAATTTGTGTGGAGGGAGAGGGATAAAATATATTTTTGGGGGGAACCACTCTCAATACACCCGACTGGGATTCGAAACCCAATATCCCTATTATAGGCAGTCTAGTCTAACACGAGAATGACGTCATAGACCATGAGGGCACCGAAGAAGGTCCCGAAATATTTAAACTAGCTATTAGCACGCCTGACTTTAGACTGTAAAGGGAAGTTTTTTTTAGCTGATCAATCACTTCTTCGCGACCTAATTTCTTTACTTTTATTCCCAACTACGAGCTACAGTAGGCTCACGGCTGTCCGACCTAATTTATTTACTTTTATTCCCAACTACGAGCTACAGTAGGCTCACGGCTGTCCGACCTAATTTCTTTACTTTTATTCCCAACTACGAGCTACAGTAGGCTCACGGCTATCCGACCTAATGTGGAGGTTGACTGGTCCGGATAGAAGAATAAAGCCGGATCTTGAGGCTGAATAATTTTCTGTGTATTCAACACCCACAATGTGTGATAACTGTATATTAGTAGCCTTTCATAGCATATTCAAATTTGTGTTTATCGAGTTTGAATACTTTTCAAACAAAGATTCAAATGTGAATTTTACCTAAATATAAAAGGAAAGTTAAACAAAACATCGTTAATATTTACAAAACCTTGAAATTTATCTAAAGGCTATGACGGAGATTACATACATCGAACAACATTTTAAATTAAAGAGAGCAATGGATACTGTACTGCATAGTTCAAATTCAGCTAATTGAAAAGGTTTATTTTAATAATTTCATTTTAAATTAAATTAGAAATAAATAGTTCATAAGACAGTCAATACAAATTATGAAAACAAAAAATGCATAAACTTATGTAACTAATAACTTAATAAAGTCTTTGACTGTCATCTGCTTTTCTCGCTGTGTTCTTTCCCTTGCCGACATATCTCTCCGTTTCCGTCCATTTCTGCTGACTAATGCACTGCAACGCTGCCTCAAATCATCTTGAAGCCTTCAGTGTGAGGTACGCGATCGGTGCTTTCGTCAACGAGTTCCTCTTCAACAGCCTCTTCATCCAGAATCATCGTCAGTTATTTCGTCGACTTCATCGTTTGCCAGCAATGTCCTCTAAATCAGCATTCTCGAATCCGGGAACTTTTTATAACAATGAAACGAGCTCATTGTCCTCACTCGCCACTAAATTACCACACGGTTTGTCAACATTCTCCCACATATCACTGGTTTTATGATCCAATAAAATTTTCCATGATCGTACAAGCGAAATGGACGATATTTCTTCCCATCCCTTAGACACCTATCTTATAACATCTAGCATGTCGACTTTCTTCAAGGTGGTCAGGCACTCTTCATTGTCATCAATCGCTGATATCAGACAGCTAAGAAGCCGGCGTTGATACTTTTTCTTCAAAGCTTCAAGGACGCCTTGGTCCATTGGCTGTCAGATGGACGTAGAATTTGCTGGTAGAAACAATGCTTTTATATCTCTATCTTTTAAATTCGTCACTGGTTGGGTATGAAGGGGCGTTGTCGAGAGAAAGAATTGCTTTCTTCGGAAAATTATTGACAGCCAAATGCTTTTCAACAGCCGTTACAAATTCTTTTTGGAACCCATTTGTAAAAAATTTCCGAACTCATCCATGCTTTTTTTTATGATGTGTGTACCACAAAGGCAAAGACTATGTTTTTCAGATTTTTAAATGCCCTTAGTTTTTTTGATTTTCCTATTAGTGTTAACCTATATTTGTGGTTTCCAGTGGTGTTATCACACGCTAAAACTGTAACAAGTTCTTTGCTTTTTTTTTTTTTTAGCATCAGGCGCCGCAGCTTCATTTGTTGATGTAAGGGTTATCATCGGCAACATTTTGTAGTTTAGTCCGGTCTCGTCGCAATTGTATAGCTGATCCCCGGAAATTCCCTCTTTATCAATAGGGTTAAATTATTATTATTAATATTATAATTATTATTATTAATATTAGCACAGTATCTTACTACCCGTTCGAGTTATACGCACTTACGTTAATATGCACTGGTAGGGTAATTGTGAGATGAAATGGAGGACCTACAGTTTAACGTGGGATCCGAACCACGGTGGAGGCCTGGCATTCCTCACATTCACAAGTTGTGATTAATACACGTCTTGTCAGAGGTGAAGGAAGGGTTTGGCAATCAGATAAATCTGTGCCGGGACCGAGGATTGAACCCCGGACCCTCAGCACAGAAGTCTGACACCTTACCCCTAGACCGCCAGGTCACCTAATAAGGTTAAAAAGACAGGTTTTAAAATTAGGAACAGAAGCTTTGTCTGCAAATAAAGCCTCGCCGCTAATTGTTAACTGTCGAACACTAAAGCGTTTCTTCCATATATCCAACCACCCATCACTGGCATATTCACCTCCAATTTGTTTTTTAAATTGTAAATAATTTTTCGTGGAGCAACGTACCTGTAACTGGCCAGTCTTTCCCCCCTCACATATTCGTGCCATAAATATAAAGCCTCCTTAACTTGCGAGTGTTTACACCTTTTGCATCGTTTTTCTCACCTTTATACCACTTCCAATTGCTTGGTTAGCGCACCATTTTTCAATTTTTTGCAAGTTTTTTTTTCCAGTCCCACACAGTATTTTTTCTGACCCCTGACTAAAAATATATATATATATTTTTTTTTTGCTGATTCTCAAGAAAACAGTCCTTTAATAGCACTAAGTTTTTCCTCCATCGTCACCACTTTATTCAGTTTTTCACTTATATTTGACTTTCAAAAGAAATTACGCTACAATAATAAATAAAAAAATTGCACAACTGATCATAAAACACAACAAGAAGAGAAAAACAAAAACTAAACAGAGTGCAAACAACCGGATCGCGTTAGATATCTTTTGCTAACTGAGTATTGTGAATGTACAATACTATAGAGTCATACTTTACATGTACAGTCATGCAAAGATATGCGAAGCTAAAGTCATCTCTCAGTCCATACAGCGTTTCAAACAACACCCTGTGCGTGTATTGTGGGGATAGGTGCATCTTTTTTTTTAAAGCGCTTATGATTGAAAAGTACTGTACAATTTTAAAATCAACAGTTTTATACACACGATTTGTGGATCCAAATCACTGTAGAAGGCTATAATACAGAACTTTGGAACCCCGACCGGATAGTACGGAGGAGCGGATAGTGATGAGCCTACTGTATTTTAAAGAAACTACAATTGGTACGTTGGCACTGAAAACGGCCCCTTTAAGAGGGTTCAAGAGAGTTTAAACTTATTTTATATCAGTAAACCATGTACGAGCTATGGATTTCTTGTCCAGTTTGCGGGAAACTTTTCCTAGCATTTGGATTGTCATATTGAGATTTTTCTAAAAATTCACTCAAACTTAATTAAATATAATAATATTACTGTTGATAAGGAAATAATAAATGTTAACACAATAAAACATAAAAATAAATTTAAAAATAATATAAACACATTTAACCCAATCACCAATTAGACTTGCTCCACTCTTACTCTATGCCTCTTCTCTCCTTCATGACGTCACGCGGCGGTCCTTCACCCGTGGGGTCCTCTTGTCCCGTAAATTGAAACACTACACCTCTCTCCCCTTCTTTCTATTCCATCCCCCATCCTCATCCTCCACCCCCTTCCAAACCACCCACATCCCCCTTCAGATTTATTTTTTTCACCCCTAGCCAAACCCTTATCCTTCCGTCAACTGATTTTTATGAAGAAAATAATGGCTCGTTTACTTTTATTTATACGTAACATTTTTTTTAATATCCCCCTCCTCCACCTGCCCTTTTTTTTTAATGTTGTGTGTGTGCGTTCCCGCAGAATTCCTTCTTCTTTCTCTCTCTAGCTCTTCACTGTCCTGCTCTCTGAAAAGGGAGATGAAATATATCGGAGCATGTTTAGTTGGACGTGGCTGAGGTCATAACACTCTGGCAATACACGCCAGTTGGAAATGTATTTTATATCCGCCGGGACGCACGGCGTCCGTTACCGAATGACGCATAGGTTAAAGACGACGGACACTTCTCTTCTTCCTAAAAATGAGTACATAGATATTTTATATGTGTGGTGGAAGATTTACAATGGTTTTTTTTAAATCGATATGTGGGAAAAATTTGAGGTTAACTTTTAACATAAACCCTTCGGTGGCCGCATGGTCTAAAGCGCTACTCTCGAATTATAATAGACTGCCGATGACAAGGATATCAAGGTGCGAATCTCGGTCGGGTGTACTGAGGGTGGTTTTTCCAAAATTGTTTTCCACTCTTTCTCTAAGCAAATGCGAGTACACTTTCTATAAATATAGCCTTCCTTATCACCAAAAACATTAGCGTGGACGTGGTGCTATCTTTTTTTTTTGTGGAAACAATCCCCCCTTCCAAGATCCTGACGTATTCTCCAACTTAATACGAACAAGTTTCGATACAGTTTAGTTCGGATTAACGAGGGTATAATGTATATAGCCTATATTCGAAATGGGCCTAATATTATGTTTCTCGAATACGAATCTTAAATTTTCTCTCGTATCTCTATTCCAAATTCCAATCCTTGAATATTTAAAAATGTTCGGTACAATTTTAGTTCAAGTGAAATATTTAAAATTAAACTTAAAAAAAAAGTGATTTAAGGCTTGGTGCCAATTAACAATTGATATTTTGTTTATCATGTATGTCACGTCATAAACAACAAAGCGAGCATTTTTTTCTTTGTAAATTAATTTTATTAGTACAATTTTGTTGTTTTGGTGATTTTGTTACCCTTCCAACTACACAAACCTAAATAATTATTTTTACCAATTGCTCGAAATTGTTATTTCAAGTCAAGCTCAACATAAATTTTAGATAATATTTTGAGATTTTTATGAATAGCGAATCTCTCAAATACCATAGGATTCGAGGAATCAGGGATTCGACTGTTTTATTTATTACATAAGTTTTATATATATGGCTATATATTATTTTATACATGCCTATATGCTATATATATGCTTTAGAGAGAGAGAAATATGTGTTAGATTCACTATTTGACAAATCTGAATCTTCTTTTTACCTTCAAATCTCGAATTTGAATCCGAAGCTTGTAAAAAATAATGAACACACGAGAAGAGAGGAGTATTACAGAATAATCTAAATGTCAACAATCATATATTCAGTTGAGGGTTAAATTAATGGTCTGGGTTCTGGTTGTTAAGTTTTTACAGTAATTATATTGGGGCTAAACCATTAATAAATTCAGTATTAGAGCCTTAAAAAAAATTCTAATTCAAAATTAAATAAATGGTACGGAACTTCGCACGGACTTTCTTGCTCTATTGTTTAAAAATGGAGATATTTACTCAAAACTCGTCATATATGTGAAACGAAATAATATACACTAGCAAACCCAAGTATAAATTGCACTATACTTATGTACAACATTTTTTGAGTCCCGGTTTTAAATTTTATAATTTTATTTTCAAAGAATAATTTCCTCATTTGTGTGTTTGGACCGATAAAAAAGATAAATATTGGGTCCACAAGGGTCAACACTTTGTATTAAAATTTCGACTTCTGGTTAGAATTGTCGACATTTTATTAGGTGTTGCACATCTTCATGTCATTGTATTGCTATTAAATTCCTCATTTATAAATTTTGACCAATAAAAAATGTAAGTATTGACTATTGAGTCTAAAATGGAGGTAGATCATTATTGTACAAACATTTCTCCTAAGAGGTTTAAGGAAAAATAACGTAAACCTTTTGAGAGATTTACTTATATTTAATTACTCTATGGCATTGGAGAATTATTGCGTTAAAATAAAAGTAGTATCTCTTTACAACCAAAGATAACAAAATTGTATTAATATATTTGCCAATATCTCAGAAACCGTTGGTTTTATTAAAATATATTTCATATAAAAGTTTTTTATTTTTAATAGTACTACAATTTTGCAATGATAAGTTATTTAGTTACGGAGATAAGGACATTTCCGCTCCTGTAAAGTATCCTAAAATTCATTTTATTGGGGAAATGAAAATATCCAGTTTATTTATAATCTTAATCGACGCCTAGATATGAATTTTAATCAAAATCGTTAGAGCCTATTTTGAGAAAATCGACTTGTTCTCTTTTTGCCCTTCAGTAAACTACCCTTAATTTTAGGCTATGAAAACTCTAGGTACCAAGTTTTAGTCCAATCGGTAAAAATAGTTTAGGCTCTAGTTGGAGGTACAGACAGACAGACAGACAGATGGAAATTCAAAAACAGCTTTTTCGGATTCGGGGGGTCATGAAACGTCGAGATTCATCAAAATCTCGAGTTCGATTTTTTTAACGATCACAATACTTTCTCTACCTGTAAGATAGCGAAAAAGTAAAAAACAAAAACAAATTGATAATTGATTCTCGTATCCAAGATTTTCATGAATCCTTGAATATCAAATATCCTTTAGAATTCGAGGGATTCAACGATTCACAATCCCATAGAAAGCTTCAACTCCACTTCGAGTATATGTCAGCTTCAACTTCGAGTCAAAAGTAAAATTCTTGATAAGACAATAACTACGAAGCTTCACAAATTTTTAAAAATGGTACGGTGCACCACACCCCCCTCTTTTATCTTAAAATTGCCATTTACTAAAAACTCTTTAAGTTTAGTGAAATGAAGTAATAGGTCAATACATTGTTGTAGAAACACTACACAAAGATCATGAATGAAATATATACACTGTTACTTACTATTATGGCATTAGGAACTAGAAACATTTTTACAGAAAAATAGAGAAAAGAAAAAGTCTTGATCCACCAAATAGCATAAGAATCAAATCCATTTTCAAAGACATGAATTTAAAATTTATATGATATATTTGCTTATAGCTCAGAAATTATTAGTTTTATAAAAACATATTTCTAATAAATAATTTTTATCTTTAATATTCCTACAATTATACAAAAATAAGTTATTTCTTATCTCAAATAGTTGCGGAGAAATTATTAAAATTGGAAAATTTCCCTTACGTAAAGTACCCTCAAAGTCATTTTCATGAAAAAAATTAGAGTTACCATCTTGTTTACAATAATAAACAATGGTTAGATATAAAATTTAACTAAAATCGTTAGAGCGAATTTCAAGAAAATCGATTTTCTCTCTCATTGCCCTTCAGTAAACTACTCTTAATTTTAGGGTTGGACATCTAATTCCAAAAAATTCTCAGGGGGACCTTATTGAAACCCCAGATACCAAGTGATAGCCCAATCTATAAAATAGTTTAGGCTCCAGCCCGAGGTACAGACAGACAGACGGCATCGTGGAAACAACTTTTTGGGTTTTAGAGGGTCATTAAACGTCGACATTTATCAAAATCTTGAGTATGGATTTTTTGAAGATCACAATACTTTCTCTCCGAGGTGTAGAGAGAAAGTAAATATTTAAAGCTAATAAACACAATTTTTTTTGTCTTTTAGTGCCATTATTCATATCTCAAATTAATGTTCACCTGACAAATAACAGTTTTTCGTGTTTATAAAATAGCTTAACTTATCAGCGTAGACCCGACGTTAGTGACACATTCAACCACGAAGCACTGTAGTCAATATGTGAGTGGGACAAGAGGACTGTAATCTCTGTTATTGCTTTATTGTAACTCATTTGATAATTTGATAAATTAAATGTGGTACATTTCTATTGCAATTTTACATTTAAATAGCTGGATAATTTTACCAAAAAAAAATGTTTAAAATTGGTCCAAAATATAAGAGACTGATATATTTTTCAAAACGGAAACTTTTCTATCTTACATCACTTTGTCAGAACACGTTCTTAGGAATGTCTTGGCTCTCTTTTCTAACGATTTTTACTTTCTCTTTATCTTACAGGTAGAGAAAGTATGGTGATCGTCAAAAAAATCGAACTCGAGATTTTGATGAATTTTGACGTTTCATGACTTCCTGAATCCGAAAAAGTGGTTTTTGAATTTCCGTCTGTCTGTCTGTCTGTCTATCTGTACCTCCAACTAGAGCCTAAACTATTTTACCGATTGAGCTGAAACTTGATATCTAGGGTTTTCATAGGGTTGCCCCGAGGGGTTTTTGGAATTGGATATCTACCCCTAAAATTAAGGGTAGTTTACTGAAGGGAAAAAAGAGAAAAAGTCGATTTTCTCAAAATCGGCTCTAACGATTTTGATTAAATTTCATTTATAAACATTAATAAATATTCCAAACAAAATGGCTACCCTCAATATTTCGGCAAAATGGCTTTAAGGGCTCCGGTCTGATGCGTCAATTAACATTTTTTATAATAGCTCCGAAACTATTTGAGATATGAAATTACTTAGCATTACAAATATGTATATATATTTATAATACAGATATTTTATCCGAAACATATTTTTATAAAATCAATAACTTTCAATCTATACGCAATTATAATAATTTTTTTAACTTTTTGGACATTAAAGTTTAAGTATTGCGACCGTAAAAAAAAACTAACCTGAAATGTTGATGGATGTCGACGTCTCATGACCCCCCGAACCCTAAAAAATAGTCTTTGCAATGCCGTCTGTCTGTGTGTCTATAAAAACTTAAAATTAAGGGTAGTTTACTGAAGGGCGAAAAGAGAAAAATTTGGTTTTCTCAAAATCTGCTCAAACGATTTTGATTAAAATTCGTATCTAGGCGTTGATTAAGATTATAAATAAACTGGCTATTTTCATTTTCCTATGAAAATGATTTTTAGGGTACTTTACAGAAGCGTTAATTTCCGTATCTCCACAACTATTTGAGAAACTAAACAACTTATCATTGCAAAATTGTAGGACTATTAGAAATAAAAAACTTTTATTT
The DNA here is from genome assembly GCA_902155825.1 of Timema genevievae. Lineage (NCBI taxonomy): Eukaryota > Metazoa > Arthropoda > Insecta > Phasmatodea > Timematidae > Timema > Timema genevievae. The sequence continues at coordinate 42,764 of CABFWO010002682.1, forward strand.
GACATATATTTTTATAAAAGCAGCAGTTTCTGAGATATTTGCAAATATATTAATACAATTTTGTGAGCTTTAGTTGTAAACATATACTACTTAAGTCTTAACGCAATAATTCTCCAATGCCATAGAGTAATTAAATATAAGTATCTAAAAAAGTATGTTATTTTTCCTTAAATCTCTTAGGAGAAATGTTTGCATAGCAATGATCTATCTCCATTTTAGACTCAATAGTCAATATTTACATTTTTTATTGGTCAAAATGTATAAATGAATAATTAAATATCAATGCGATGACTTGAAGATCTGCAACACCTTATAAAATGTTAAAATTTTAACCAGAAATCGAAATTTTAATACGAAGTGTTGACCCTTGTGGAAGACATTAAACTGTTTGAAATGCTCTTAGGTGGACAAAGATGCGCCTCTTTTCTCATTGATTCTATATCATTGTATATTATTTTATGCGTGTTCTTATGTGGAGTGGTGATGATACAATGTACATTATTCCGTTCAGAAATCTTACGAGTTTATAGAAAGAGAGAGAAAGTCTGTGCGGTGCGCCGTACCATTTATTTTGTGTAATGTATTAAAACATTATTCACACATAACGGCTTCAGTACATTATATTTGAACTTAATCCCCTTTTTCCTCTAAGAAAAACCTCACCCATAATTACTTTTATAAAAAGTTGTGTGCTTTGGTGATAAAGAATACATCGGACGCAATTCCAAAGTTTCAAGTTTCCAACGTGTTTGTTCGTGAAACAAAGTTGTCAACAAAAACTTTCTGTGCCGGAAACTTTCCCGCGCCATTAAACACCTTTCATTAGTAATTCTCTACTGGCAGGCATTAATCATTATCAAAATGTGTTCTCATAACTATTTCTCTCCTCTTTCCAAAATCACAAGGATCAAATAAATATTAGATTAAGTTCAGTGTAATTTTACAATTCAGAAGAATAAAAACTCTGATATTGTATATAGTCTTTGCTACTTAAACCACTAGTATATTATTTTCTTACTATTACTTCGGGTCTTAATACCCATCTTGGCCATACTAGTATTAATTACACTAATAGGGAGGAGTCGGGACGAAGAAGGTTAGAATTTAGAGGAAATGGAGAAGGGACGAAGAAGGTTAGAATTTAGATGAAATGGGAAAGGGACGAAGAAGGTTAGAATTTAGAGGAAATGGAGAAGGGACGAAGAAGGTTAGAATTTAGATGAAATGGGGTAGGGACGAGGAAGTTTATAATTTAGAGGAAATGGGAAAGGGACGAAGAAGGTTATAATTTAGATGAAATGGGAAAGGGACGAAGAAGGTTATAATTTAGATGAAATGGGAAAGGGACGAAGAAGGTTAGAATTTAGAGGAAATGGAGAAGGGATGAAGAAGTTTAGAATTTAGTGGAAATGGAGAAGGGACGAGGAAGTTTAGAATCTAGAGGAAATGGGGTTGCAAAGAGGAAGATTAGAATTTAGAGGAAATGTATCCGAATTTGCGTGGAGAGGGTACAAAAAACCCTCTGGGGGAAGAGGGGGAGAACTCCATTAGATACACCCAGCTGCTATTTGAACCTTGACCTCCCTATGGCAAGAGAACCAGACAAGACCATATTTGATCCTTTTATCCGGAAGTCCACCGGCGCGGATCACCAACAACACCAAAGAACACCAAAGTAACAAACAATTCCCAAAACACCCGGAAGATAACCGCTTCGGCAGCCGCATGGTCTAAGAGTGTCACTCTCGCAATAGACTATGAAGAGATCGGGGTTCGAATCTAGGTCGTGTGCACTGAGGGTGTTTTTTTAAATAGCTTCCCACACAAATATAGGTACATTTCCTTTAAATGAAACCTTGTTCAACCTTAACAAGTTAGCGTAATTAATAGGTCTACATAGGCGTGTAGTCCAAATGAGTAGTAAGACGCGGGGATAAAAGAGCAACATTAAACAATTTGGGAAAGTGTGAGCCGTAGAGTAATAAAAAACGACCAACTGATGAACCTCACGAATTGTAACCTGTAATTGTTTAATTGTCTATTTTACGATGTGTGTCCGTCAACAAGACAAAGAGGGAGTTATTTGAATAATGATTTGGGATGAAATTAATTCCAAGCGCAGAGGTTTTTTTTTTCTATCGACGTTTCTATTTTCGACGGTTTTCGAGCGATGACAACCAGAGATGGTAATTTCCTGTTCCCTAGAAGGAAAAAAAAAACAATAACAACTTTGCCTGTTGTTTTCAGCCAATGATGGACTAGGCGTGGCCCCCCCAAACCCAACCCACCGATACAAACCACAGGGTGTTTTGTAAATAGCAAACACCTTCCTTTGTAGTGCAAGGCGTTTATTTAGTCGTTGGACCTAGATTTGAAACTGACACACCCATAACATACGTAGCTCAAACGAACACACAAAAAACACAAACATACAATATCCACAGACAACACACACAAACACACTATGCACACAGACACAGCACACACAAACACATACAAACATACAACACACACAAACACATGACGCACACAGACACAGATAGACACACAACACACATAAACATAAAACACACAACATACACATACACAACACAAAAACACATTACATACACATAAAAATACAAAAACACAACACAGGTACACAACGCACGCAGGTACATAAGCACACACAACACACATTTGTAAACACAAAAGTAGACAAATAAACAAAGACACACAGGCACACAAGTCACACAACACACACACACACACACATACACGTATATACTCACACAAAGCATACATCACACGCATACATATTATATTTGTGTCATTTGTCTATTTTATTAACAACTTAATCTTAAGGTCCGTTTACATTATGTAACAAGTTTTAAAACTTTGTATTTCAAAACAATGCTTTACATCGTTAGAAAATCAAATGAAAAATGTTATAAAACATTGATGTTTTATTTATAACATATAATACGAGTTATACGTTTCCCATTCAGTGTCGGTAAGGATAAAAGAAAATTATGTGTCTAGTTTTCTAATATGTTGCACCTGTTACAAGAATTTTTACATCATGCAACAAGTTGGCTAAACTGTTCTTTCATTGGAATAGCATCCCTAAGAGATACTCGATTACGAATCAAATTAATTAGGTACTCAACCCACCTCGGTGGCGTAGTTGGCTAACGCGCTAGTCGTGTTGAGCTCGACCGCCGAGGACGGGGAGATTGAGGTTCGATCTCGGTCGGGTGAACTGGGGGTGGTTTTTCCTAAATGGTTTTCCACTCTCCCTCCACGCAAATGCGGGTTCACTTCCTTTAAATGCAAACCTCCCAATTCCTAATCCATTAGAGTAATTAGTACTTAAGCGTATAACCCGAACAGGTAGTAAGATGCGGTGCTAAATTAGGTACTCAAAGTCCTGGCTTGTCATCCGAACAAAGTTCCTAAAACTGCCATCAGTTCCGAGTTCACCAGCCAACAGGTCAAGGTCATCTCCTTAAAGAAGATAAGTCAAAATGTCACTATTACAATATTTAGCTCTAGCGAGTAGAGGCGATCGAACCCAAAACAATCCTTTGGCCCTTTTTTTTTACACAACATTATACAAAACATGGCCGGGAAGAGAACATCTTCCTCAGACGCCATGATAAAAACTAGATAAAACATGTTATAATTTGTTCGAGAGTTTTGAGTAACCTTTGTAAATGTTATATGACAAACGTCATCATTCAAATACAACAAGTTACAAAATAAAATCGTTTTACAACAATTTTTGTTGCATAGTTTAAACTGACCTTAAGGGGTGGTGATGCAACCTTCATTAACTATGAAAGGTATTAAGCTTAACCTGCTTCATCCCACCATGATATAGATATATTTTTTATCACCGCGTCTTACTATCCGTTCGGGTTGTACGCTTATGTACTAATTACGCTTATAGTTTTAAGGATCGGGGATGTTATATTTATAAGAAGTTTACCCGCTTGGAAAAAACTCAGTACATACCCGACCGGGATCGAACCCCGATCTCTCTGTCATTGGCAATCTAGTCTAACACGAGAGTGGAGCCTTAGACCATATGAACACCGGAGCAGTTTTGAATTTTACTAGGGATCACTCACGCAATAGACTACACTGCTGTCAACGGGGATAACGTGGTTTAAACCCCGGAAGGGAGCTATTGGGTGTGGTTTTTCCTAAATGCTTTTTCACTTGACCTCCACACAAATGCAGGAACATTTCCTCCAAAATCTACCTTACTCATCTTTAACCCATTAGCGTAATCAGTATGCCTATATATGTGTGTAATCCTAGCGGGTAGTGAGACGTGGTGACAAATTAAATAAAAAACGGATGTATTTTTTCTAAAGAGGTAAACTAATTTGATAGTTAAAACAAACAATGTCGACCTAGTCGTTCTGTGTGAAAGAAATGTATGTTTAACGCTTTTAATGGACGGTTAACATCAAACGAGAGAGGAAGCGTTTGCAAGCGAATTCATGACATCCACCATAGATCGTAGGTCAAAGCGATTGACCCTAAATGAAAATGGGATTAAAAGTGAAAAGGTACAAAAAAAGAGAGGAGGACCGTGTTTTTTAAAAAAGAAAAAGAAAAAAGATAGTGGTGTGGAGGATGGGATAGGTAGGAGGATCAAATAGACGCATTTGTTGGTGCCAATTATTGACGCGGAAAAGGGCACGGGGGAAGTTTGGCGCAATCAGGGATTATCCTAGCTGAAACACATGGTTCGTTTGTACCAGGTTTGTTATAGGACGTTTGGCGCAATCAGGGAATATCCTAGCTGAAACACACGGTTCGTTTGGACCAGGTTGGTTATAGGACGTTTGGCACAATCAGGGAATATCCTAGCTGAAACACCCAGGTCATCGTTTGGACCAGGTTGGTTATAGGACGTTTGGCACAATCAGGGAATATCCTAGCTGAAACACCCAGGTCGTCGTTTGGACACAGGTTGGTTATAGGACGTTTGGCGCAATCAGGGAATATCCTAGCTGAAGCACCCAGGTCATCGCTTGGACCAGGTTGGTTATAGGACGTTTGGCACAATCAAGGAATATCCTAGCTGAAACACAGGGTTCGTTTGGACCAGGTTGGTTATAGGACGTTTGGCGCAGCTGTTGGGAAAACATCTGTTAATCCCATCTTGTGTATTTGTTTATTTCTGCTCAAGGTCATTCTTTACACATAGTTTAAGGCTGATTCTGTTATTTATGTGTGGAAAATCGTCAGCTACATATGAGCGAACAAACTGTATCAGATACGACAGCTATCTGCGATTTGTGAGGGCTGTTATGCTGCCAAGTATAGAAAATATATGGGACCGAATCTTGGTTAGCTTAGTGGTAAAGTATTGGCACGCTAAGGCAAATTTCCCGTGTTCGATTCCCGTGTCCAGGTGTAATTTGTCAACTAATATAAATTGTGGTCCCCTCCATATGGATATTCCCGTAATTACAATGATTCGCAGCTTGTGTTTTGATATTCATTGAAAGGGAATCGCCTGATGGTTAGATTAGATTAAATTATGTTAGGTTAGTTCTGAATAAATGAGTTGAATAATTCTGTTATCATTGTTTTTAGTTTATTTGATCTATTTGACGTTTATTTTTTGAACCAATTGATTATATCAGCACACGAAAATTTCTATGAGCGAGAGTGAAAGAGCCTACCAATCTTGCCAGGCAAAGGTATTTTCACCTACCTTACAGGCTTCTTTTACATGCCACATTTCATTTACGGGACAGACGACTTTACTTCCCCTCCGAAGAAGTTGTGCTACAGACTTTTATCGCTCAAGAATAATCCGTTGACCTCAGCTGGGTTTGAACCCACGAACACCGGGCCCTGAGGCGAGAGTTTTATCTCGAGACCACCGAGGTAAATATTTTGTTCATCCTTGGTTTATACGTCCTATCTCGGTCGGTACAAAATACTTCCCAGTTACTTAATAATACTGCGCCAAAGGTCCTGTTTAGATTGGTCCAAATGGGTCGATTTTCGGGGGAGAATTTGCCAAACGTCCCACGGCCAATTATCGACATAGGAAGGCCTCATTAGAGGGTTGGTGTCACCCCCTCAAGCCCCCCCCTTACCCCCAAACAAGCGCACGATTTGTACACATTTGTATGCCGACACGTGACCGAATTTACGGCTGTGTGCGAAAGAGAAAGTATGTTTTGAGCAACTACTTTCTATCCTTTACTGTCCGTCGCGTAACTTTTATCACGATTCACTGCTATGGTAGGGGGGAGGGAGGACAAGGGAACATGTCCTAATTCACACACTGGAGAGGCGTTTGAGAAACTATGCAAATTTGGTAAATTCAAGATTTAAATAAAAAAATATTTGAGGTATTAAAAGTGCAATTTCTGAACCAACTGATTATATCAGCACACGACTTTAAACTAACTTAAATCTATAGGGCATATAATATCCAGCACCCTTCCCTGCTGTTAATTAATCACTGTAAAAGGGGAAATCCACATTTCAACAATTACTATACATTTTTCGGCCATATTCAATTTTAAGGACGCTTCAAGCAGAATGTCTTAGCTTTGAGATTAAAGTAAGCTGTTAGAAATACATGTATCTAGAATTAATAAAAAATTAAGTCTTTTTTAACAGTATCCCAACTGAACATTATAAGATAATCTAGGACTGCTTTTAATAGTTTTGAAGCTTAAGAACTCCCATTCCCATGAGATGGATTTTCCCAAATTCTCACCAATCACATAACCTTTTGGGGCCATGTCGTAACCAACGTAACCCTCACCGCTTTATTTTTTAAAAGGACACAAATATCTGATATATTGTAAATAAGTCGTTATACATATTAACAAAGCTTTAATGGTAAGCGCTGACAGGGGGAAATAAAGGCTTATAAAAGTTTGTGACCAAAATCTGAATTAATTTGTTTAGTAAACTTATTATTATCAAAATATATTTTACGTTTAATATATATATCAGTGGTCCGTCACATACAATGGTTTGGAAAATATAATGATACGGTTTATTTGAGAAATAATTGGTATTTATAGCCCCGTGATCGAGCGCCAATTATTACGATATTTTACTTGAATAAATACGACTGTTAATGTTGCACACGATTAATTTAAGTAATTTTATCTTTGGTACAAAGATAATATGTAAAATTATAAAATTTTACTTGAGCTACAGATTATGTACTGTCGTGATATTACACGTTTTCTAGGTTTATGTCGCCGGCACTTTGTAGATTTATGTGACTACTCAGCCTATATATGACATACCCCTTGCCCCTTGGACCTCTCGTGACTAGTGTCAAAACCAACAAATCGAAAGCGTCCCTGCGACAGGTGTCTTGAAGGCTGGCTTCCTATTGGGTATAGTAAACTAATGTATCTTGCTTGTTTGATAAATACTACGGAGTTTAATTTTGAAATAAAAAATAAGTTTTAATGGTGCAATCCTTTTACGTTATTTCTGAAAAGCGCGTGATTCTCCATAGATAAAGTCTTAAAAGGATAATTTACATACAATTTATTGAAGAAAAATACCTTCATCCATGACTTTTTAAATATATGAGAGCGGTCCAAAAACATACCCCTTGCCCCTTGGACCTCTCGTGACTAGTGTCAAAACCAACAAATCGAAAGCGTCCCTGCGACAGGTGTCTTGAAGGCTGGCTTCCTATTGGGTATAGTAAACTAATGTATCTTGCTTGTTTGATAAATACTACGGAGTTTAATTTTGAAATAAAAAATAAGTTTTAATGGTGCAATCCTTTTACGTTATTTCTGAAAAGCGCGTGATTCTCCATAGATAAAGTCTTAAAAGGATAATTTACATACAATTTATTGAAGAAAAATACCTTCATCCATGACTTTTTAAATATATGAGAGCGGTCCAAATCTATATCATTACAAAACCACCACTATAGGAAATAATTCACTGTGCGAGGATATTTGTTTCAAGTAGGTGGTGTCCTTAAGGTGGGGTGGAAGAGGACCCGATTAAAGGTAAATGTTTTTGCAGTTCTTATAACAAAAATTTATTGGTCAAAAGAAATCAAATATTTCTCCAGTAGAAACATAGAGTTTGATTTTCTTCACATGGTGATATCAACAGTTATTGAATATGTCATGAACACAGCGGAATTAGATGAAAAACTTTTTAAACGAAGAGAGAAAGTTGTCATTAAATTCCAGGACATCCTTAACAGATATTCAACAACTGTTTTAAATAAGTCTGTATATTTTTAAATCGATATAAATTAGGTTGAGGATCGCCATGGCCAAGGAAGCTTTCAATAAGAAGAGGTTACTGCTGACCAGCAAGTTGAGTTTGGAACTGAGGAAGAACCTGATGAAATGCTACATTTGGAGCATAGTGCTGTATGGAGCAGAAACGTGGACACTCAGGAAGGTGGAAAAGAAATACTTGTAGAGCTTTGAAATGTGGTGCTGGAGAAAACTTGACAAAATTAGGTGGACAGACAGGTCGACAAATGAAAAGTCCTAAGAGGATTGGCTGAGAAGAGAACCATTTTGTATGGGATTTTTTGGTGCAAAGCAAAGTGAATCAGACACATCCTTAGGAAGAACTGTCTTCTGCATGACGTCATAGAAGAAAAGGTTGAGGGAAAGAGGAGCTTAGGAAGAAGGATGATTCAAATATTGGATGACTTGAAGGAAAGAAGAAAATTCTGTGAGCTGAAGGATAAGGCAGAGGACAGGGTGCATTGGCGGTCTAAAAGAAATGGACATGTTGTAAGACGGAACACCTAGTAATAATAATAATAATAGTGTATATAGATTTTTAGGTTCACATTTGGGTGGAAACGAAAAGTTGAATATAGAGTAAGTATACCCGCAGTTGCGTGGAGGAAGGATGTCAAACCATTTAGGGGAAACTAACCTCAGTACATTTGATCGGGATTCAAACCTAGATCTTCCAGTCATCGGTTCCAGTATTTTGTGAGAATAACGCCGGCTTGGACCATTATATCACCTAAGTGGGATATATATATATATATTGGCAGCCTAGTCTACTGCGAGAGTAGCGCCTTAGACCACACGGCCATCATGCAATGACGAGAGAGTTTGCAAACAAAGATAAATCTGATTGAAACTTTTTTATATATGTTATATACTAAATAATCTTAAGTATATATAGTATATATATAGTAGACTAGACTGCCGATGACAGTGATATGGAGGTTCGAATCTCAGTTGGGTTTACTGAGGGTGTTTTTCCAAAATGGTTTTCCACTCTCCCTCCACGCAGACGTGGGTACACTTCCTATAAATATAACCTTCCTAATACCTAGCACACTAGTGTAATTAGTACATAAACGTATAACCCTAACGGGTAGTAAGTCACGGTGCTAATAAAAAAAAATAGCATGGTGGCGTTTTATAGGGGGAAGGGGTGCAGACAATCTACATTGAACTGAAGCATACCCTGCCCCGATAGGACCCCCCCCC
>CABFWO010002682.1:60404-88593 GCA_902155825.1 Timema genevievae
TTTTTTTTTTTTTTGCAATTGATATGTTGACGAAAGGTTCTTTTGAAGTGTAGCAAGTATTCGTTACATGTCGGCCGGTATACAGATTTATATCAAGCTGAGCTGTGTACACAGGGAGAGTTTGACTGCGTGTAGCTTTGATTAAACAAGATTATGTTTGTTTGTTTGTTAAACTACTACATTTATTACAAGGGCAATTAATGATTTATAATGATAATAATATCGTCTTTATTAGGGTGAAGTTAAGGCCAGTGCCTTTTATTGCACTTAACACACTTAGGGCCAGTTTCATAGTGAGACTTAAGGCCGGTCTTATGACTACTGCATAAATATTGCTATCGGGAGGTTAAAGTTAACTACCAGATAAAAGTTTTCAACCACTTTAATGTTTTACGCGTATTATGAACTGAATTTATCTGCTAGATAGCTATCTGAAGGATAAATATATTTTTATACAGAAAAGGAAAGGTTTTTACTGTTTTTACTGGTGCGCGCATGCGTATAAGCCCTGCAGATACCGCTGCAACCTAGCGAGTGTTGATAACATTCAACATTTGTTAAATAATGGCGGCTAAACAAGTGCGAGGTAACAGATGACGTCACGCGGGTGCAGAAGCTAAGATGTCCTGCAAGTATTAATTTCGGTGTCTGCCAAAATGCGGTCAATGGTTGGGTACTACGTTTGCAAAATTTCATTTATTGTACTCACATTTTGATACCTAATTTGTTCTTAAATAAATGTAACTCTACAAATAGCTTGTCAGTTTATACAAAAGTGTGAATCAAATGTTCTAACTTTATATAGATAGAGCCCGGGCCTGAGCTTACTAAACATGTGAACCAAGATTTTAACCTAAAAACAGATTCTGATAGAAGAAACCTCATTAAAAACAACAACCATTTTAACTTCCAGATAGGTGACCTGGCGGTCTAGGTGTAAGGTGTCAGACTTCTGTGTTGAGGGTTCGGGGTTCAATCCTCGGTCCCAGCACAGATTTATCTGATTGCCAAACCCTTCCTTCACCTCTGACAAGGCGTGTATCAATCACAACTTGTGAATGTGAGGAATTCCAGGCCTCCATCGTGGTTCGGATCCCACGTTAAACTGTAGGTCCTCCGTTTCATCTCACAATCACCCTACCATTACACATTAGCGTAAGTGCGTATAACCCGAACGGGTAGGAAGACGCGGTGATAATAATAATAATAATAATAGCTTCCAGATAAAATTTATCAGGTACTTAAACCTCCCGATAAAAATGTGATGGATAAATACATTTGATCTGGCAGATAAATGACATCTGGCAGTGATAAGACGCACTTTTAACTTATCCATCAGAAAGAAATATTTATCTACCAGATTAATATTTATCCAGGAGTTATAATACCGGCCCTTAGTACGCCTCAAGTGCGGTGCTTGACTAAATATAGGACGACACCTACCTAGACCAGAATGGAACGGGTCAGTTTCGTATGCGACACCGGCTCATTCCATTCGAGTTTAGGTAGGTGTCGTCTTGTATTTAGTGTAGCACCACGCTTGAGGCGCACTAAGTTTGATTATGAAACTGACCCTTAATAATAAATAACGTACAGTACATTTAATACATATGCGTTGAAAACTAATTTATAATATCTGTACAAAAATATTGCCTACATACATGATTTTACATTTTATGAACATATTAAAATAAAATAAATGAGGAAAGTAGAACTAAATAAAGGAGAGAGAGAGAGAAAAAAAAAAGAAACAAAAAAGAAACATTAAGGCACACATAATTCCACACACACATTCGCATGTCTTTATACTCCGCATAACATTATCTAATAATGATGGAGATGGTAAATAATAATAAAAAGAAAACAATATTGATAATATTTAGTAACTATATAGATTAAGTACATGTTTATATATAATAATAATAGTCTTACTTTACACATACATTATTACTGTATATCTACATTTCCTCTCACATCGACGATCGAGACTACTCGCAGACCTTGACCAAGATTATGATGAAAAGATTTTATATATTGCGAGCTTGAGTTGTCAAATGGCCTAAGGCATTACTCTCGTGTTAAGCTGGCTTGCTGATGACAGCAGAGATCGGGGTTCAAATCCCAGTTTGGTATATTATTACTATTATTATTATTATTATTATTACTATTATTAGCACCATGTCTTACTACCCGTTTGGGTTGTACGCACGTACGCTAATGTGTAATGGTAGGGTGATTGTGAGATGAAATGGAGGACCTACAATTTTAACGTGGAATCCGAACCACGGTGGAGGCCTGGCATTCCACACATTCACAATCTTGTGATCAATACACGTCTTGTCAGAGGTGAGGGAAGGGTTTTTGGCAATCTGATAGATCTGTGCCGGGACCGAGGATTGAACCCCGGACCCTCAACACAGAAGTCTGACACCTTACCCCTAGACCACCAGGTCACCCAGTTTGGTCAACAGAGGATTGTTTAACCTTAATTGTTTCGCACTTTTTTCCTCGCAAATGTGCGTATATTACCTCCGAAATGCTTCCTTCCTGGTCCTTAACAAATGAGAATAATTATAATATTTGCGTATACAACCTGAACAGGTAGCAAGACGCGCTGATAATATATGCTTAGCACCCACCGCATCTTACTAAAGGTTCGGGTTATACGCTTAAGTACTAATTACGCTAATGGGGTAGGACCTGGGAAGGTTGAATATAGAGGAAGTGAAGCCGCATTTGCGTGAAGGGAGAGTTGAAAACTATATAGGAACCACCCCAGTTCACCAGAGCGAGACTCTAACCTCGAACTTCACGTCATCGGCAGTCTAGCGCAACACGAAATTAGCGCGCTAGCCAACTACGCCACCGAGGTGGGTTCAGTGATAAAACAAAATGACAATCTCGTTGTTTAGGTTTAGTAATTTTGGTTAACTCTTACGCGTTCGGATTTTACGAATATGATATAACTACGCTAATGTGTTAGAGACGAAGCAGGTTGAATATATAGGAAATGTACCCGCATTTGTGTTGAGGGAGAGAGTGGGAAAACCAATAATGAAAAACCACCCTCAGTACACCCGACCTGATTTCAAACCCCTATCTCTCCCGTTTACGCTAGTTAACGTGCACTTTCCGAACTGATTATATCAGCACATGACTTAAAAACGAACTTATTTCAAGAAAAGACAAAGCAATCAGTACCCAAGCCATTAATTCATTACTGTGAAAAGGGGATACCCACATTTCACAAATGATACATTTTTAGATCATGTCATGGAATCGAACCCTAGACCCTTAGCTCAGTAGGCAGGCAAGCAACTGACTGAGCTGGACGACGAACATTTACAACTTAATCTAAGGTGTAGGAATAAAGTAAGAAAGATGTAATAGCATGGAGTGAGTGTAAGAAAGCCAACCTCCATAGTGCACCCAGCCGAGATTCGAGCTTAGAACTTTTAAATTGAAGTCAATCCCGTGCATTGTGAGACTAATGTCTTTAATCACGTGACCCGCATCGGTGAGCACGCGGATACAGGTTTCAAGCTCATCTGTTGGTTTTTTGATTGACTGTGAAGATCGGTGTTCAAATCCTGGCTGGGTCTGGAGAAGGCAATTTATTTTCTAAATGTTTTTCCATTTTATTCCCCGAAAATGCTTCTACACTTACTATAAATCTCTTTGTTTCTCATCCTTATTCCATTCTTGTAGATATACAAATATACCAGTAAGACGGAAAAAGCCACTTTTTGATTGCTATAATCATTTGATTTGTTTAATTAAAAGAGTTTGAGTAGAATCGTAATTGTATTTTTGTTTTGTTTCGCAACTTCTGCATTGTAATTAACAAAATTAACAGGAAGAGAGCGTAGTACAACCAATTGTGATTCTGGTTATTCGTCGTTTTAACCTTTACCATGTAAATTGTTTATTATTTACCTGCTGTGAAGCTTTGTCACTTGTTTTGTTTTTAGGTTGCAACGAACCAGCTTCGTTTGTTTTACAACTATATGACTATTTAATGGGATTTTAATCAGTGTTGATTTTTTTGTAGATCTTATTTATATTTTATGATTGTACGGTAAATTTAAATTTTAAAGTCCCTAGTAAATATGTTTACTCAGGATTATTTATTCAGGCTTATTTTAAAATAATAACACAGATATTGAAAACTAATTCCCAGAGTATAGTTAAAACACTTTAATATTTTAATATATGAATTCAATATATTTATTAAAACGTTAATACATTTAAAAATAATAAATTACATTAGTAATTTTTAAATTAATATTTATCATAATTATATCATGAATAAAATGAAATATTTATTTGCCACACGTAAAATAATTAAAAAATGGTGCTTGCACCAATTAAAAAGTCCCCTAAAAGCCCCGCGCCTGTGCCCACGTGGTTTAAAACGTCAGACTCGCAATAGGATGAGATACGGTAGATGAAAAGAGGTTAGGGTTTGAATCTTGGCTGGATGCATTGGAGGTGGATTTTCCACCAAGGTTTTCCCATAACCTCTTCCCGCAAATGTGGGTGCATTTAAGTAAATATACTTCCAAGTTTTCTAACTTAAACTAAGTGTCAAATAATTTTAATGTTGAAAGAACTAATTAAAAAAGTGGTTCACTGCATATACTTTTTCGCTCCCGTATCTAAATTATACTTTAGCTAGTAAGATATTATGTGAAATGATATAATATAACACATGGTTATCACAAATACCATATGCATTTTCCAAATGGGGGTGGATTGGAGTCTCATCTGCCGGGGGTGTGGTTCCACTCCTTCCTCTAGAGAAATTTTAAGAACTTAACCTTGTGGGAGGTAGCCAAATAGCCGAAGCTGTTATTAATTTTAAGGAGGAATTCACCATGCAGATATCATTCTGAAAATTGGAAAATTACATCTGGACACGGGAATAGAACCCGGGGCCTTTGGCTTAGTACGCCAATGCTCTACCACTAAGCTATCCAGGAGTCATCCCGTGGTGAATTCCTCCCTAAAATTAATAACAGCTTCGGCTATTTGATTCTTAATATTATCTGTACAATAATAATAATAATAATAATAATAATAATAATAATAATAATAATAATAATAATAATAATAATAATAATAATAATTGTACGAGTGGCAGTAACAATCCAACTACCAAGTCGAAGATGGCTGCGTTATCTGATGGCTCGTGAATAAAGCTGACGATTTCCGCACGTCCATCATAGACTCTGCCTTAAAATATGAGTGAAGAATGACCCTGAGCACGGGAAAAATCCTGGATAGCTCAGTGCAGAGCATTGGCGTACTAAGCTCAAAGGTCCCGATTTCGATTCCCGTGTCCAGATGTTATTTTTCAATTTTTCAGAACTTGCGGGAGGTAGTTTTAATGTATATGAACATAGTTCTCAATAATTACTCGTTTATGGGTTTCAAGAACCAATTTTCGCAACAACAACAAAATCTGAGAAATTAACAAAAAATAAAATTTAGCTGTAAATGAACAAATTGAAAATAAATAAATATATTTTTCACAAGTTTATCATTTTTATCTCTGTTATCTATGATATTGATGATTCAAAGTTATTAAATAGCAAATTGTAGCCAAATCCTAAATACACAATTTTTTTTTTCATAAAAATTAATAAAATAGTAAATATTGCATAGTGATAAGGGGGGGTCAAATCCCCTTATCGCTCATCTATAGGCAGCCACGATCGTTATGGAAACATAATGGAAAATCAACATCACGTTTCAACAAAGACCACATATGAAATAATATACACTGTTACAGAAACATATTATTTGTTCTGTGCATTTTTCAACCATCCATTTCCCTAATGATATATTTAAAAATATATATTTGCCTTTTAAACTTGGTAAATTTTTTTTTGTAAAATATTCTTTCAAATGAAACTTTTGTATTTTCAAGAGTGCTATAACTTTGCAACGATAAATTACTTTGTATTTTAAAGGATTACGGAGATATGATCAAAATAGGAGATATCCGCTCATGTCAACTAACCTAAAAGTAATTTTAATTGAAAATAAGAGTTGCCATTTTGTTTATAATACTTTTTTTTTATCATCGCGTCACAATACCCGTTCGGGTAATATTCTACGCCTATGTATTAATTAAACTAATTGTTTTAAGGATTAAGGCGTTTATATTTGTAGTAAGTATACCCGCAATTGCGTGAAGGGAGAGTGGAATTTAAAAAAAAACACCTCAGCACACCCGACCGAGATTCGAACCTTGATCTCCTCTTCCTCCGCAGTCCAGTCTATTGCGAGAGTGACGCTGTAGACCACGTCACGTGAGTGCCAGTGTGGGTGAGCCATAATTATGACGGTCGCCTTAGTTATCATCTTGGGGTTAAACTAGTGTAATATACAAGATTTGTGATCCACTTAACCTCCGAAGAGACCCCCTGAAGGGATTTCTGATACACTGTACCTAGGCTCAGAGGCCCTAACAGTGCAACCACTGATACCCATTGGGACGGAACCTATTCACCGGACATGAACCAAGGTCCATGAGTACCATTCAGGGTACTCGGACACCCGGTAAAACCAGTGCCAGCCCTTCCATGACAGCCTGCCTTGGGTTACTTGGGATAAACCCTCCTTCCACTGGGACCGGATGGATGGAGGAGTTGGCTCCTCCTAGGGATCGCCCATCACGAGGAAGTCAGGAGCTCAGCCTCCGAACAACCGTCACCTCAACCTTCGTTCTCTCAAACACTCCGTCCTTTTATTTCACACACTATCTTTGCTGCCGCCCCAACCTTCTTTTTAGACAAGCTGTCCGGACCTCGTGGAGGTCCCTGACCAGCTATCCCGCTACACGGGTACGCACTACCAACCTCTTAGTGTGTGTCGAGAAGGGAGTATCCCTCTCCTCACACACAGATGACCCGTCGGGGTCCTAGCTATGTCGGACCCCATCCGTCACATTGCCCAGGGGCCGCCCCGGGGAGGCGCCCCGACAGGATTTTTAGAGATCTGTCAGTACCGGAAGGTGGCAAAGACAGTCTAGTGCTCGTTTATATGAAACGTGCCTGGGCCCAGAGCGCGTGCCTTACGTCTGCGCACCGTGATCCCCTTATATACAGGACTATTCAGATCTCTAGGTAAAAAAAACTATAAAGGTTGTAATGGGTGACAGTACAAGTATTTCCACGTAATAAACTTAGGTTTGGCGACGCCAAATGGCGGCGCTACAAGACGCCGAAGTTGGTGCTGTATGCACCTGATAGGGTAGGCAACACACACAGCACGCCACTCAAGCCAACGCAGGTTTCTCTACCACTACTCTCTTAATATCGGCCCTAGTCTGGACCAACAACCATAATATATTTGAAAGAATCAGCAATTTGCTATGGGCACCTGTTTTTCAGGTAAATGTTGATCTCTGATCGCCTTTATTTGTTGGATTTAGTGTTTGTTGACAAACTTTGTACCACCCCTCGCCCCCTCCCGCCAACCTCTTACACTCGCTCCTCAACACATTATCTGGTGTCTTTATGTATACCCAGGTGAAGTAATTTAAGTTGAGACACCAAAATATCCAGAACACGAAGCATTTTAGAAAAAAAAAAAAAAATTTCGGACAAAAGTTTTTTGGTTTTTGAGGGGGAAAGAAAACTGAACTAGTTATTTTGGGTTTGGTGGACGTCTTCAATGTTATTTAAATGTCAACTTTGATTTTTAAATGAAAACATATCATTTTTGTAACTTTTTTTTCCAAGCCTTCTTTATTTGACATCCAATTTTTGAAGACATTTTAGCTTGTATTTTTATTCAAGAACTTTTTATTACATTAAAAAAGTGTATTGATGTAGTGGTAATCATTTTGAACGTTTATCAAAGTAATTTGATAAATAATATTGCATTTAAATAATGCAATAAAGCATATCATGAGGTAAAAAGTTCTTGAATAAAAATTGTTATTAAAAAAAATACAAATTAAAATGTGTCCAAAAATTGATGTCAACTACAAAATCGGGTAAAAGTTTTTTGTTTTTTGTGTAGAATAGAATGACGCTAAAAAATTATAGGTTTTCATTTAAAAAACAAAGATGACCTTAAAATAACCTTTAAGACGCCAAAAATCTTTCTTTTTCGGGATATTCTGGTGTCTCAACTTAAATGCCTCATCCGGTATATGCAATAGACTCTAGTTACTGACTTTCCCAATTGCACTCCTTTACCTACCTAATGAGCCGCAAGCCGCCACTGCGGAAATGTAGACATCACGTCTGGAGGTGCGTGACGCGTGACGCGTGATACGTAGCACCGCTGTTGCCCTTGCGGGACACGAAAGACGGTGCGTTTTCCAAATACACGGCAGTGTCATCTGTGGAAGGGAAAAAAGACTTAGCATCTCAGAAATTACAAACTTTTTTTTTGCTATTAACAATGATAACATTTAACTCTTTTATTAGTAGTAATATTAGGAATAGTAAACAGTAAAAAAAGTTAATTTTGAAATGCAAGTCAATGCTATCCAGGCACAAATATTAAAGTTAGTGTTTATACTCGTCAGTGGAAGAGGGAAAGTGTTATCAGTAGGTTATCAAAAGGTCGCACGAGATAAAATGCTCATTTTATTCTCTCTCCTTCTATCTCGTACATTGGTCTTTGTCTAAGTGTGATAGTTCTTAAAGCAAAAAAAAGGAGAGAAGAAAAAAAGACGTTTCATTGCAGACATTCTTGTGCGTCAGTTACCGACGCCATGTCGATTAGGATGCCTACTCTACAATCGGTCGCACCCGCTTGTCGGACCCGTAATATCACAACAGCAGCCGTAGTCGGACCTGCTTGTCAGAAGAAGATGAACTTTTTTTTCCTATCTCTTGCGTTTATACTTTCAAATTTAAGTATCGTGTCTCAGGAACTACCTCGACAAAACAGGACGCACTCCTCCGCTGCAGCGACGAGGAGGAGAAATACTTAGAGTTGATGTTGAGAAGTTGGTTTGTGTTCAGCCAATCTAAAGGGTTGCACACCTAGGAAAATTTACCATACATCATTTCGTCAAACCATGTGATCAGGTCAGACACCTTAGCTCAAGTCGGTAGCGTGTCTGTCTACTAAAGCTTAGGAGTCTCGGCTTCGATTACTGGCATGGATCAAAAACTCATCACTGGTTAAAATATGGGTTTCCCCTTCCACAGTGATGAATTAACGACCGGGGGCTGGATGTTGTGTCTGTTCTAGGTTTAAGTTGGTTTATAAGTCGTGTGCTGATATAATCAGTCGGTTCAGAAAGTGCACGTTAAATAAAACATTATATTATACAAATACATATTATGATCTGCAAGACCATCTATTGTTTAGCTGCCGTTACTTTTGGGAGTCAAAAACTTTCACAACAAACAAATAATTATTGGTTTTTATTTACTGTTTTTACATTATTGAAACATGAACTTATGAAAATAACCGTTTTGACGTTTCTTTGTTGTGGTTCAATTAAAAATGCTTTACAAACGAGAGCTTCTAAAAGGCTGCTTTCTCTTCATAAATCCAGATGGTGGACTAGCGGAAAAAGGGTGGTTGATGACGACACACAAACCGTCTTGTCGGTTGTGTTCACGCGCTGTTTACAAAATAAAAACGTTTCATTTCGAAATTAATATTTTTGTATGGCTCTTTTTCTAAGCTATTAAAAAAATATGTATTCATTTTGGTGGCCAGTTAGTTATAAGACACAAGATGTGTGAATATAATACTTTTTAGTCTATTATTTCATGCACTAAGCTACAATATTTCTTGTTACCACAACTGCAAAACAAAAAAACCTAATAATTATATTAATATATCTTGTTATTTCAATTAGTTACGAAAACGCCAATTATACAGCAATCCTTATGGCAGCATTATCAGAGTCGTTTGATAACACTAAATATATTGGTAATATACTATAATTAAGTAAATATTAATTATTAGCGAATATGTTGACATTAGTCACTTTCAGTCAATGTTTGCAATAAAGAACCTTCTGTTAGCTGTCAGTTACCAACCTTCCAACCACATCTTCTCTACTGGTGCATTACGGTATTAAACTAAAGTAATTAGTTATTTTGTCAAGAATAAAACACTTCGTAAAAATACATAGTAATAGGTATTGCATTTTAAACTTTAAATACGAGCAAACAATTGAATAACATTTTGATATATTTATTATTTAGATTCTATATAACTCGTGTTTGTAAAGCTTAATATTACTTTGATGACAGAGTAATAATATTGGTTGAAATTATGTGCACCCAACATTTAATTGTAGACAGTCACTGTTTAGGCAGAAAACAGAAGCAGAACGTCTTGCGAGTGCGCTTTACGAGTGCGACTGATTGTAAACGAGCCTCCTTCACCTCCATGTAGCTGAGTGGTTAGAGTAGCCTACTAGTACAGTTCCCCCTGAATCCATTCAAGGTGGATCCTCAAAGTATTGTACCCCCCCTACTCCGTGGGTAATGCCGTCAACCTTTTTGTCGTCTGGTTTGGCCGGTCATCGGGTAAGGTCCGAGGTCGTGGCTGTACTGAGAGTGGTTTTCCCCAAATATTTTTCCACTCTCACTCCACGCGAATGCATGCACTCTTCTAAATTCAACCTTAGGTATCCTTAGGCTACCTTTTTGATGTAGTTAAACGTGGGTGGTAGTAAGATGTGGTGCCAAAAAGGAAATAAATTAGATTCTCCGGAGAAATTCTTCCCCCTCCCCCTACAAACTCAAAATGTAACAATCTCACTTTTTCTTAAGATATTTTTTTTTAAATCACCGTATCTTACTACCTGTTCAGGCTATACGCATATATAATAGTTACTCTAATGAGGTAGAGATGAGGAAGGAAGCATTTTAGAGGTGATGTACTATCATTTGCATGGAAGGAGAGTGGGAAACCATTTATAAATAAAAACCCACCCTCAATAGACCCAACCAATATTCGAACTCCGATCTCCCCGTCATCAGTAGGCCAGTTTAAAACGAGAGTAACGCCTTTGACCGTTTACCCATTGAAACGGGTAATTACTAGTATTGTACCATTAAATTCACCCTTCAAATCCTGTTAAGTTAAAATAGTTTAATTACGTATAGCGGGAGAGTAATAATAGCCTAGTAATAGTAACTCCCTTCATTGTCTCTTCCTGACCACCTAGACTGTCCGCATTTAACTACACTGGTACCCGCCTCGGTGGCGTAGTTGGCTAACGCGCCAGTCGTGTTGAGCTCGACCGCCGAGGACGGGGAGATCGAGGTTCGAATCTCGGTCGGGTGAACTGGGGGTGGTTTTCCCTAAATAGTTTTCCACTCTCCCTCCACGCAAATCTGGGTTCACTTCCCCTTACTTCAACCCTCCCATTTCCTAATCCATTAGCGTAATTAGTACTTAAGCGTATAACCTGAACGGGTAGTAAGACGCGGTGCTAAATATTATTATTATTATTATTAACTACACTGGTGGGACAGGGATGAACAAGTAAGTATTTAATTGAAATGTACCCTCATTTACGCGTAAGGAGAGTATAAAATATTTACAATTTAAAAAACCTATCCTTATTACTCCCGACTAGGATTCTAGCCCCGATTTCCCCTCCCCGTCACCGGCAAACCTGACTGAAATTATTTGACGTTTAATCCGCGCGTCAAACGAAGCGAGCAGGGAAAAGAAAAAAAAAGAAGAAAAGAATGAACAGTTTTGAGTGGTGGGTTGAGAAAAGGGAAAGCACGTTGTAGAAACAAAAGAAGATCGATAGGCATTAAAAATAATTTAAAAACATAAAATAACAAGGGGATTTAGGAGTTGATGCTAATTTTTCACATAATGTGGTCTTACGTCTAGAATGGCTTCAGTACATACGCGAATAACCCGAACGGGTAGTAAGACGCGGTGCAATAATGCGTATAAGTAGACAGAGGAGTGTGGACGCAATGAAGAAACAAAATAAAAACTACTAGGAATTAGCATGTTATGTTAGAAAAAAAAATGGGTTCATATCAGCATGGAGGGAGGATGGGAAAACCACAGGGAGAATTCCTTGTACACCCGGTAATCTAAATCCCTAGACCATTCGGCCACCGCTGCGTATTAACCGTCCATTACAGCACTAAGCGCGATTAATCTGTGTCAAATCAAAGTTACTTATAGAAGTTAATCTTGGTTCGTGTCATAAAAAGCATCCACATCTAGGATGCAACTATTCCTCCCCCCCCCCAACCACCACCTCCGAGGGATTAATAAGATTGTGCTCATGTTTTGTCTTTAAAGTGGGTGAGGGGAAAATACCATTATGCGACCATAATATGTGATATAAAAGAAGGATGGAGAATAGTGGTTCAGGAAAGAGAGTATTATTGATTTTGCATTCACTCTTTCTCTTGCTAACTCGGTGCAAAATGCAAGCAGCCTCCCTAGCCGAGGGGTAGAAAGAGGATAAAGGGGTGGACATTGATGATTGTGGGGATAGAGGGGAAGGATTTGTAGCCTCAAACCCAAGCTCTTTTTAAACCAAAGCGCATGCCCAATAATGTTTATTCAACTATTGGAAACAAATTAAATGTGTGTTGCTTAACGTTGTTTGACAATGTATTTGCGTGAAGTTCACCAAGTGCCACTTTGAGTTTATAAAGTTGGTATTATAACCACGGCGCCGCTTTGGTTTTGGGTTCGAGTGTGCGCGAAGTCCTTACGCCTTGTGTTATTATTGAACGGCGGCCATCGCTCCTGTCCCCTACACCCCTCATAACCAGCAAGGAGCGTTGTCGGCGCTTCCAATTTCTGCCACGAGATGGCAGGGCTAGCTCCTTTCCCCCCAACGCAAGAATCGTTTCTGGAAAATGACGGTTTTGGTTGCCTGAGCAGGGCTTCCAACTGTCAGCTTTGTTGAGGGTGTATTCGTTAGAGTTAGCGGTCAAAAGGATTGAAATACAAACCTAGGTTGCATCAATAGATAAGGCGAGTTTTTTTAAGAAAAAATATAATAAAGAACGGTGTAATACAGTTTTAATGCTACTGCGCGTTGGAAATGAAACGGCGCGAGCGTGTCTGCTGTGTTTGGTCGATCGTCAGTTGTTCACTGTTTTCAACTCGTACGGATGCGTCGTCTGCATCGATGTTCTGCTTTTCAATGTTCCGTTTTTATTAAGAAACTGAGTTCATAGCTTGGTTTTTTTTTTTCGTACGTTTTTTCGTTCTGGCCAATAGAAGGGGGAAAAAAAAAAGCTTACCGGTTATGTGTTGTTTCGATTTCCTAATGGATTTTTCGGAAGTGAAGTGAAGCCTGAGATTTGGAGTATTTTCTCTTCCGACAGTGTAGTCAACTAGGCTCCGCATCTGGCTCGTACACTGCCTCTTCCACCATCTTGTTATGGTATTGTGTGCAGAAATTTATTTATTTTTTCGCGAATTTTATACTCGAATACTGTGACTTAATCGTTTAGTAGGTAGTAGTAATATATTTGAAGCAGTATAAAAGTGATATATAAACATAATAAATTAAGTAAAACATCAATAAAATGACTGCATAATATTCTGTTGGTTGTTGCAGTTTGAACTCTTTACATCTTCGGTTAGTTTGATCTCGAATTGTAAAATAAATAAATAACTTAATTTAATATCAGAAGAAATGCTCGCCTGTCATTATATTTACACAAATAATATTAAATGAGAAGAGTTTTGTAAAGTTATTGTCCAGGTAATTCATCCATATCATTTGAACTGACAACAAATTGACATTGTTGTGTGGCGTGGAAGACTTACTTATTGATTGTTCCTGTGTGTGTTTGGGCATTTTCTCGCATGTCCTGAGATAATTAGGAGATATAATTGACAGCTATTTTTTTTTAAATCTATTTTCAAATGAATATTTTGTATCTGAATTTTTGAGCAGGGGATGAAATTACTTTTGTTTTTAGCTTTTAAAGTTGAAATCTTTTCAACAATGTTTACTTTGAAGGCAAAAGCTACTTACTAACGGTTAAGTTGCGGTAGTTTTTTTTCACGCCTTTCCACATTTATACATTAAATCAATAGTCAAGTGTTTTATTTTTGAGTGTGTGAAAGAAGCTGATCAGAAATCAAGAAAACCAGAACAGCCCTTAAGTTAGGCCTTACTATATTTAATAATCAACGTATCAGTAAACATTTTTATTTGTGTTTGTACAAAATGTACATTAATTGCTACTGAATCATCGATAAGATAATGTGTTTTCATTTCTTTATACATATTATATGGAATAAAACTGTGTCCCTTTAAGCGCTTTCTATCACCTTTTGGATTAAAACATAAAAACGTCAGAACATTATAAAAGTGTGTGTGGATTAAATACAAAATAGTTCTGGATACATTACAAATAACCTTGAACGAGAAAGGTGAGTGATAATAATCTTAATTATAGTGTTACGATATTACTATTTGTATGTTTCCTCAAACAAAATTGATTTGCTTTGGTACCTGAATAATTGTATTGGTTAATATTTTATCATCTTTTGAAATGAATTGGATATAATGCAGTGATAACATATAAAGTGTACATTTTAATATTTATATATTACGGGGGACGTGCCTATTGTTTTGTAGATTATAATTATGATATAGCATTTTACAGATAGTTTCCATTATTTTGAAACTAAAAATATAGTTTATCAACAATAAAGTGTGGAAGGGCTATCAACATTCAATCACTTATCTTAAAAGGCTTTACGCTTCGTTTCAACATGCACTGCATTTTCACACCCCTTCCAAGCTTTTTTTTTTTCTATACGGTTGATATTTAGACAAAATGCAACGTCTAGTGACCCGCTATGTCGTCACACAACCAAAATGAATGAATTCCTCAAAATTCAACCGCGAGTGAAATTTAAAAAGTCTGTGTCGTTTTGTAACCATTTCTGGCCAACCACACCCTAGTCTAGTAGGCCGCCTGCCGATAGTCAGCTGTTTCACGCATCGCAGGCTGACACCATTACAAGGCTGGTATCACCGTTTTTTAAAAAGGGGGCTGATAGGCAGACTATGCACGCCACTTAAGGACTGTGTCTACTTACATTATCATGGTATAACATACATGGAGCTTCACATATATTATATAACTTTTTACTTCAAAGAAACATAGGAATTTTGGTTAATTTTTGACACAAAAAGGGGTTATCGTACATAGTTTTAGCTTCATTAGGAATCTTGTTTAGATTATAAATAGTCTGAAAAGAATTCTTACAGCACAGATGTACATAGACTATATAAAACGGAAATACAATGATAAATATTATTTAATTAAAAAAATATAATTTACAAATTAGTTTTTTTTTATTTCAGTTCAGTATATAAATTTCTTCACGCGTTTATACCATATTTTACTAGTAAGCGTCCACATTTTTAATGTATTTGATTATGCTACTTCCCTCGCTCGATTTAATAGTAGCCTACATACTGAGATTTAATTCTTAGAACATATCATTTTAAAGGTACCATTTCCTTTCTAGAGAATTAATCATTTTAATTTTTGTTGTATAGCCTACATAGGTATAGGTGTCTGGCTCGCTGGGTCATTCTCACAAATCGGGCAAAATTAACTTCCAAAAATCTTGGTAAATAAATGTTGAAATTTTCTAAAATTTTAAATTTATATTGATTATATTGATACTTTAAAAGTATAGTAAACACTCTAGCACTAGGCCTAAATAGGCTACTTTTTTTTGTTAATGGCTCTAAAAAGTTCAAAATAACATAGGCCATGACAATACTGCCAGGACAATGATGCAGATAATAGAAAGCCAAGAGCTGCATAATATAAATCGTCCTCAAATAGGCTATATTTATATATTATATAGTCCATATATAGGCTATAGGGCCTATATAATATATATTTTTTTAGCACTGCATCATACCACCCGTTCAGGCTATACGACTCTCTAAACATTTATATTATGTACAACTGGACTATATATATATTGGCTTTCTATTACCTGCATACACACACACACACACACACACACACACACACACCTGGGTGCATATTTAAATAGAGAGAAAGTGTGTGTGTGTGTGTGTGTGTGTGTGTGAGTGAGTGAGTGAGCAAGCGAAAGAATGAAAGAGAAAGGCCTATAGCATAACATTGTATCATAAATATTAATAATAATGATTTAAATTAAGAAGAAATGTCACTCTCCTGACATCATCCTGTTGGCTCTGAGTAACCAGGACAATGATGAAATAGGCTTACACATGGAATATAAGTTACCGGTACAAATGTTTTAAGGTTAAAATTTCCACATCAGTAGAGGCAACTCTAGAATACCATAGAAACTAAAAAAAACAACCTTTGTTTAATAACTATAGGGACCAGGAAGATGACAGTTTAAAAAGATAACTTCTCAAAATTTATATTTAGATTACAAACTTAAACAACTGACCCAATTGTTGACATGTGCTGCCATCTCTCGTTAACCCGCTTAGTATGTTGAATCATAGTATTTTTTTATTATTAAGTAACTGTGACCCAATACCAGGCTATCTAACTTTTTACTTTTTCGCTATCTTACAGGTAGAGAAAGTATGGTGATCGTCAAAAAAATCGAACTCGAGATTTTGATGAATCTTGACGGTTCATGACTCCCTGAATCCGAAAAAGTTATTTTTGAATTTCCATGTCTGTCTGTCTGTACCTGCGACTAGAGCCTAAACTATTTTACCGATCGCGCTAAAACTTGATATCTAGGGTTTTCATAGGGTAGCCCCTGGGGGTTTTTGGAATTGTATATCTAACCCTAAAATTAAGGGTAGTTTACTGTAGGGCAAAAAGAGAAAAAGTCGATTTTCTCAAAATCGTCTCTAACGATTTTGATTATATTTCATTTATAAACACTTATAAATATTACAAACAAAATGACTACCCTCAATATTTCGGCCACATGACTTTAAGAGCCCCGGTGGGATGAGTAAATTATCATTTTTTTTATCATATCTCCGAAACTATTTGAGATATGAAATTACTGATCATTGCAAACATGTAGATCTATTTATAATACAAATATTTTATAAGAAACATATTTTTTAAAACCAACAACTTTAAATCTATACGCAAATATATGTATTTTTTAACTTTTCGAACACTAAAGGGCGAAAAGAGAAAAAAATCGATTTTCTCAAAATAGGCTCTAACGATTTTGATTAAAATTCGTATCTAGGCTTTGATTAAGATTATAAATAAACTGGCCATTTTCATTTTTTCCATGGAAATGACTTTTAGGATACTAATTTCCGTATCTCCGCAACTATTTGAGATACTAAATCACTTATCATTGCAAAATTGTAGTACTATTAAAAATTAAAAACTTTTAAATGAAATATATTTTTATAATACCAACAGTTTCTGAGATATTGGCAAATATATTAATACAATTTTGTCAGCTTTAGTTGTAAAGAGATACTACTTAAGTTTTAACGCAATAATTCTCCAATGCCATAGAGCAATTAAATATAATTAAGTCTCTCAAAAAGCTTATGTTATTTTTCCTTAAACCTTTTAGGAGAAATGTTTGTACAACAACAATCTCTCCATTTTAGACACAATAGTCAATATTAAAATTTTTTATTGGTCAAAATTTATAAATGAGGAATTTAATAGCAATCCGATAACCTGAAGATGTGCAACACCTAATAAAATGTCTAAAATTTTAACCGTAAGTCGAAATTTTAATACGTAATGTTGACCCTTGTGGACCCAATATTAATCTTTTTTGTTGGTCCAAACATGAAAATGACATTAATTCTTTAAAAATAAAATTCTAAATTTAAAACCGGATTTCAAAAAATGTTTTACATAAATATAGTGCAATTTATGCTTGGGTTTGCTAGTATATATTATTTAGTTTCACATATATCACAAGTTTTGAGTAAATATCTAAATTTTTAAACAATAGAGCGAGAAAGTCCGTGCGGGGTTCCGTATCATTTATTTATAAAGGCCTATTAAAGAAGGACTAGGCTTGGATAGTTTAATTTAAAACCTCGTTAAATATTGTCTATACTATACTATGTTATTAAATTTTTTACTCTATTTAACTTTATATAAAACAGTAAACAGCACTTATTTCTGAATGAATCATATTTCCTAATAATAACACACATTTTCATAAACATTTTAAATAAAGTAATATGCCTGAGGTAATAAATAAATTTGATCAAACATCATTATTAAAAGCTTCCATTAAACGCATTCAATATTTGCTTAGCCATTTTATTGTACTATGATTAATATACTTATGTTTTATTGGAGAATTAAAATGTAATTATTGTGTTACTGTAATTCAATTTCGATTTAGAATGAGGTCATTAAAACTAATATTAAACCTAGGTGAATTATATTAAAAAATACTTTTATTGTTATAGAATTGAGTTACAAAAATCAATAAGCTACATAAATCTATCCATATGGGTAGTTTTGGGATTTATATTAAAATTACGGGTTCATAAATTATCAGAACCGAATATTATTTTGATTAAAAATCAATACATAATAAACGAGTACCTGTCATACATGTATACCGCAGGCTATGTGTAGTTTAAAAAAATCTGATGTAAAATAACGGGGAGATTATTATTTACACTGGAGGGAATCAAATTTAAGGATCATGAGTCAACTTGATATTAAATTAAGGTCATATTCACCAATTATGAATTAACTGAAGTATTTAATAACTTGTACTGTATATACATATTGTTTGTTATAAAACAAATGTTCCTTCTAAGAAACAAAAAAACTCAATAGTTTTAAACAAAACATCGCTATCAGTACGATATTTTCATTGTTATATAAATAGTCTTAACATATATTATTGAACTTTTGCGTCCAAAGCCTTAAAATTTCAATTGAATGTGAACAAACTTTAGGCCATGCGTTTCTGGGGATGAAGAGGTTGGGGTTCGAATCCCAGCTGGATATAATTATACTTTTTTTTATCACTGCGTCCTACTACCTGTTCAGTTTATACGTGCATAGTTATGCTTACTAATTACGCTAATGAGTTAGGGACGAATAAGGTTGGATTTGGAGGAAAGCATGGAGGGATAGTGAAAAACCATTTAGGGAAAACCACCCTCAGTGTACCCGACCGGGATTTGAACCCCCTCCCTCATTTCTAGATAATTAGTGTGATTGGGATGGTCCGGGTGGGTATTAAGGCGCGGAGCGTGGCGGGGAGGTGGTGGGTGGGGGACGACACCACAAAACTTGACAAATGAAATGTTTTATGCATTTAAACGGTCAATTTGGACTGACAGTTTGGACTGATCAGTCAAAACTGCCGTGTGTATGCAAGGAAGGACGACTGATCAGTCCAAACTGCCGTATGTATGCAAGGAAGGATGACTGATCAGTCCAAACTGACGTGTGTATGCAAGGAAGGACGACTGATCAATCACAAACTGACGTGTGTATGCAAGGAAGGACGACTGATCAGTCCAAACTGACGTGTGTATGCAAGGAAGGACGACTGATCAGTCCAAACTGACGTGTGTATGCAAGGAAGGACGACTGATTAGTCCAAACTGCCGTATGTATGCAAGGAAGGATGACTGATCAGTCCAAACTGACGTGTGTATGCAAGGAAGGACGACTGATCAATCACAAACTGACGTGTATATGCAAGGAAGGACGACTGATCAGTCCAAACTGCCGTATGTATGCAAGGAAGGACGACTGATCAGTCCAAACTGCCGTATGTATGCAAGGAAGGACGACTGATCAGTTTGAACTGACGGACTGACGGTTTGATAACTTTCCATCAAACCGGATTGTGGACTGACCGTCCATCAGTCCGAACTGACCGTGTGTGGGGAGAGCGGGTGTGAGGTCAGTCCAAACAATCAGTCCATCAGTCTGCTGTCGAGTGTCATGGAGCAAACAGCATTGTGTGTACGTCTCCTATGTTTATTGATTCCAATTTTTAGTGAGAAGTGAAATACTTTACTACATTTTAGTTGCTTGAATACATTTATTTTAATTGTGTATTTGTGCTTGTGCCTGTGAGTGTTCAATGACTTCCTGGTCGAAAGACTTTATTTTGGAATTTATTGAGGCATATGGAATGTAAAAACTTAAAAATTTATCATAATAATGTAAAGACAAATAGAGCCTACTTGATTCTAGTTGATATGTTGGAAACGGTAGAGCCAACAGTAAATAAGTAAAGAGTAAGCAAAATAATATGAGAATACTGTCCTGATTCAATAGCTAATCCTTCACCCACAATTTTCTTTTCCGTTCCCTCTTTTGTTTATGCTTTCTAACAATAAGTGCAACTGCAGCACACAATGTTTCATCCATATTAAAGCTTAAAAAAACCCAACCAAAACCCGTCCAGCCCCAACCACGCTCTATTTCAGACTGATCGTGTGTATGTAAATATTCAGCTCAGACCAAACTGACAATTTAGACTGATCAGTTCGCTCTGTCAGTCCAGACTGACCATAGGTGGAGCCCTTTATATTGAGAGTAAAAGCATGGCCTATTTATTCATTGCAGTATCCCAAAAGAGTTTTTGATTACTATTCTTATTTATAAAAAAAAAGAAGTTGTAGGACTGTCGTAATCGTCGTGACATTATTTCGTTTTGTATAATTTTCATCACATTAAAAATAGTTATTATTTTATCAGTAGAAATACAAATTTCAATATGACGGCAGTGTTGTTTCAATCATTCTCAGGTCAGAATCCTTGAAACTAAGTTATATTCTGTCATAACAAGTCTTAAGGTAGGGATGTAGGAAACACGAGTTAAGGGCAGTATTTTTGCCGTTTTTATAGCAAAATAAAATCAAATATTGATCCAATAGAAACATAGAGTTTTATTTTCTTCACATGCTGATATCAACAGTTGTTGAATATCTGTCATGATCATAGCAGCATTAGATGAGAAACTTTTTAAATTATTATAAAAAGTTGTCATTAAATTCTAGGACACCATCGACAGATATTCAAGAAAATTCGAGGTCACGATGTTAATAGAATTTAACTTTATGTTAATACTGAAGCAATGTTTGGTTTATTTTGACCAAAAAAGATTTGATAAGATAAAAACTGCAGAAATACTGCTTTTTTTCATCTCTCGCATCCCCTTCCATCTCACCTTAAGGAGGCGTTAACATTAGAGAGGTGCATATTCAACATAAAATATTAAATATCTAATTATTTGTAAATTCGGGATTTAAAAAAAAAAGATTCATTTGACATGGGAGCGAAATGGATTACGTTTATAGCTGCATCGATATATTTTTGTATAATATTTATTTTTCTTCCGTGCTTCTCACATTAGTACCGTCAACTAATTGAATAGGGACAAAAGAGGTAGCGTTTAATGTAAATGTACCCGTATTTACATAGAAGGAGAGTGACAAACCGTTGAGCTTGGGGAAATAACTTACCTTAGTGCATCCGTCTGGGATTCAAATTCCGACCTCATGGTCACTGGAAAACAAGGAATATACGAGACCGATGCCTTTGTACTCGTGACCACCAGTACAGTTTGGAGCGTTTATCAATACTTTTTTTTTTAAACTGTATTCAGAAAATTCTCTGCACTAATAGGCCGACTGTGCGCATTTTGAACAAACATTCCTGTTTAATTGAATTGTCTATTAACAAAAGGGTTGGGAAGGGGGGGGGTGTTAAATGAGTTTATAACATGTCATTCTAAACGTGTGTGACTCAAATAAAAGACATCTCATTATAAAAATGTATTAAATACAAAGTTTTAAATGAAATTGTCTATCATGACGTCATGGTATGTCGAAAAAATAAATTATTACACGTCATGAACAGAAACATTCAGCTCACCACAAAGTGTTACTAAGCTAGTGTTTTATATTCTTTATTGCTTCGTCAGTTAACCTCATTACAGCCAGACAATTATTACATTTTGATTTGAGTTGAAAATTCTTTTCGGTAATCCTGTAGTTACGAATAACTTGTTTTTACGAATTTATTTTCATAAAAAGTCCCACTAATCTTTATAGCTTATACTTTATAGCATCCCCTTTCAAACAAATTTAGTTAAAAATAAATGGTACGGTGCACCTCACAGACTTTCTTTCTTCCTTATCAAAAAATGGAGATTTTTACCTTTTTTACTACCCGTTCGGGTTACACGCTGATGTACTAATTACACTAATGGTTTTATGGATTAGGAAGGTTATATTTTTAGGGAGTGCGCCCACATTTACGTGGAGGGAAAGTGGAAAACAATTTTTTGTGGAAAAAAACACCCTTGGAAAACTCGACCGAGATTCGAACCTTGATCTCCTCGTCATCGTTAGTCTAGTCTACTGCGAGAGTAGCGCGTTAGACCATGCGGCCACCGAAGCGGGTCGATATCAAATTAAAACTCGTAATATACCGTATTTGAAACAAAATAATAGGCATTATTGCAGAAACATAATGAGAAAAATAGCATCATCTACCACCAAAGATCATACATTACTATATACACCGTAACAGAAACATCTTGAGAAAAAAGGAACATCTCTGTCCACCAAATAGCATAACACTCAAATCCCACATCGCCCAGATCTCCATTTAAAAATAGATACTAACCGGATATTAATTGGTTTTATAATAAATATATATTTCAAAAACAAGTTTTTTATATTATTAGGCCTAGTCCTACGTCCAAGGAAGCTTTCAACAAGAAGAGGCTACTGCTGACCAGCAAGTTGAGTTTGGAACTGAGGAAGAACCTAATGAAATGCTACATTTGGAGCATCGCGCTGTATGGAGCAGAAACGTGGACACTCAGGAAGGTGGAAAAGAAATACTTGGAGAGCTTTGAAATGTGGTGCTGGAGAAGACTTGAGAAGATCAGGTGGACAGAGAAGGTTACAAATGAAGAAGTACTTAGAAGAGTGGGTGAGAAGAGAACCATTTTGGATGTGATTCTTCAGTGCAAAGCAAAATCGGACACATCCTTCGGAGGGACTGTCTTCTGCACGACGTCATGGAAGGAAAGGTTGAGGGAAAGATGAGCTTAGGAAGGAAGATAATTCAAATATTGGATGACTTTAAGGAAAGAAGAACATTCTGGGAGCGGAAGGAGGAGGCAGAAGACAGGGCACATTGGCGGTCTAAGTTCATTGACAAAAGGAATAGATATTTCACAAGACAACACATAATAATAATAATAATAATAATAATAATAATAATTTCAATTTCAATTTCAATTTCCTTTATTATAGTGCCGACCAACAGTCGTAAGACCTATAACAGGCCAGCACTGAAAAGCACACAAGTACATACCCTACAATACATACATTTACATAAGAAAACATGATAGACAAAAAATGGCCAAATAATGCCATATACCGATAAACAACCACGAGACAAAAAAGTAGTTAATAATGATAAGAATAAAAGTAACATTAAAAATAAATAACCAAATAGTGGTTAAAAGCAGTAACATTATGCAAAAAATAGATCAGAATATTGTAAACTTAAACAATGTAAACTTAAATAGTATTAAATAATATAGGCAGAACCTCTACAAGATAAATTATTGATATGGGATATCCTTAAATAACTCTCTGAGTTTAGCTTTCCTTTTATGATAAAAGTCGAATTCGACAAATCTAGAATTAACACTATGGACACAACGACCTATAGGGCTTACCTTGTAAGAGCTATTAAGAAAAAATAATTTTTGATTACGAGAAGCCCGAGAAGGGATAAGAACGCCTACATGATCAAGGGCAAATTTGCAAGAAATTATGTTATTGAAAATATTAAAAACAAAAAGGGCATCACAATAAAGTCTACGCGAGAAGAGAGTTTGGAGCCCTAATAGGTTTCGAATTCTATCATAATCATAATAAATCCGGTTACTAAAGTATTTATCATAGCATGCAGCAACAAATTTTCTTTGAACGTTTTCTAACCTAAGAGAGTCAGTTAAGGTAATGGAATTCCAAGCAACAGTAGCATATTCTAACTTAGATCTAACCAGGGAATAATACAGACATAAAAAACAGTCAACTTTCTTAAATGATGAAGTAATAAATTTAATAAGCCCAAGTAGTTTCAATGACTGGGAAATGACATGGTCAACATGATAGTGGAAATAAAGTTTGTTATTTGTTATATAATAATAATAATAATAATAATAATAATAATAATAATAATAATAATAATAATAATAAACTACAACTTGGCAATGATGAGTTATTTTATACCTCAAGTATTTGATGAGATATGATTAAAATTGAAGATATCTGCAAATGTAAAGTGTAAGTCATTTCACTGTAAAAGAGAGATGAACAATTTGTTCATAATATTAATTAATGTCTAGATACGATTATTTCCAATTCCTCTCTTGCTTCATGGACCACCCTTTCAAACAAGTACATTCCTAAACTTTTGATTTCTGGGAAACGTTTTCCTCCGTCAACCGGGAATCTAATCCCAAACCTCTCGCCTGGACTTACAGAGTGAAATTACCTCTCTGCCAACGCTTTAAAACCCTTGATCCAATCGCGATTACATAAAAAAATTAGCCATTTGGCTGAATAAAAAACAGTATTATTATTACTATCAGCACCGCGTCTTACTACCCGTTCGGGTTATACGCACTTACGCTAATGTGCAATGGTAGGGAGATTATGAGATGAAATGGAGGACCTACAGTTTAACGTGGAATCCGAACCATGGTAGAGGCCTGGTATTCCACACATTCACAAGTTGTGATTAATACACGTCTTGTCATAGGTGAAGGAAGGGTTTGGTAATCAGATAAATCTGTGCCAGGAACCGAGGGTTGAACCCTGGACCCCCAGCACAGAAGTCAGACACCTTACCTCTAGACTGCCAGGTCATCCTACAATATAGAGAAAAAAACAACCAAAACAATAAACAAACAAAATTTAAAGAGACACAAAGAGGCATGCGTGCATCTGTCTTGCTTTTGTTTGTCTTTCATTTTTATATTCATCCTCGTTCTCTCTCCCTAGACACCTATATCTTATCTTTGTATTTCTTTCCGCATTCTCTGAGCGTTTAGTACATTTTTCCATCTGCCAAGTTCTTTGTGAATATGCTTTAAGGCCTCTTTATTCCTCTGTCCATGGCCGTTTTAAGAAAATGTGAGGCCCGGGGCAAAAAGAATCGGAGCCCCCCCTCCCCTTTTGTACGGCAGTTTTTCAGTTTTAGCACTAAGCCGTTATAATATATTTATACGTACTCGGTACTTAAGCTAAGTACTTAACAATTTCTTATATTTTATTGAATATTGATCAAGCCATTAAATGACTGTACTTTATTAAATGCAAACAATCAATCCAATTAAGTTAACAAAAGTAAATTCCTCCTTGCATCATTTCACTGTTAGTTTTACTGTAGACCGACAGCGGTAGCACAATGGTGATGTTTTCACATTACTCAAATAACGTAAATATTAAATTACATAAAGTTAGGGTTTTCATGAATCTCGAATGGAATCCTATCACCAAGCGAATACTTATTGCTATTAATTGTATACACTCTTTGATGCGAAATTAAAAATAATAACTGTAATTGAATTTAATAATTTTTGGAGGAAATGTGGCCCCCTGGAATGTGAGGCCCGGGGCAATTTCCTCCTTTGACCCCCCCCACCTCCCTCTGTCTCATTCTCTCTTTCATTATACTGCCTTCTTATCACGATATATCTATTTTATATCTTTATATCTGTCACTCGTTCTATATTTATCACTCATACCTTATCGTCTTCTAGCTAACTCCCACTTTCTATTCTTATTCTGTATCTTCCTTGCTTTCACTCTATCTTCCTCTCTCTCGTCTCTCATTCTGTATCTTCTTCTCTCGCCCCGTATAGTAGAGTTCTGGCAGGTAAACAAAATCTTTCAGTAGGTCCTCCGTGCCAAAATCCCCCTATATCCTCGTCTCTGCCCCCCGTCCGTCTTTCTCTATCTGTTGACACAATCACGAAGCTCACCTTTGTCCGACAGGAAAGGTCTTCTCTCCTCTCAATATCAGCGAACAATGACTATTCAAATGTAAATCTTGAAGATTCGAGATATTGTTCCACGGGAGACCGACCTAATTAAATCCCTCCATTGTTCAAATCCCCTCCCTCCCCCCCTGCCATATTATATTATATTATTATATGATTATAACGAAAGAATGGGAGCTGAGAGATTGGCAGTGAGCTTTTGTGTTAAAGAGTCTTGTTCTATCCCGGGATTGGTTTTATGACAGATTTTATTTTCATAAGTTTCACTTCACCCGCATTGCTTAGCCTACGAATAAGTTTCAATTTGGTGGACGGATAGCTAGCTAGATTACTTTCGGATTTTTTTCTTTTTTTTTTAGAATTGAATAGCTGAAAGACCTTTTTTTCTTACCAGGCCTAAAAAGAATATGAAAATCTGAAAGGCCTTTTTTTTTTTACCTACCACACTCCTCCAACCAAATGGGAGTACATTTCCAATATAATTCTAACTTCTTTATCCCTAAGAATGCGACTATCCCGTACGATTTTGTTGGTCAGGATTAGAGGGGGGAGGGGGAGAAGGTCTTTTGATTCGCCCAACACCCGGCGGGTAGGCAACTGCGTCAGTCAGAAGAAAACCAACCAATCAAGGCTGGATTTTTATGTGTGGGGGTGCCGGGGCTATATACAATTGGAGACACCAGCAATAACAAATATTTATTATTATTATTATTATTGTTAGCACCGCGTCTTACTACCCATTCGGGTTATACGCACTTACGCTAATGTGTAATGGTAGGGTGAATTGTGAGATGAAATGGAGGACCTACAGTTTAACGTGGAATCCGAACCAAGGTGGAGGCCTAGCACTCTTCACATTCACAAGTTGTGATTAATATAAGTCTCGTCAGAGGGGATGGAATGGTTTGGCAATCAGATAAATCTGTGCTGGGGCCGAGGATCGAACCCCGGAGCTCCAGCACAGAAGTATGACACCTTACCCCTAGACCACCAGGTCACCTCAACAAATATTTAACTTTTTAACATTTCAACATTTTAATTTTTTCGGGACAAAATTGACGGTTAAAAAGCCTAATGTTAAAGATATTATTCAAACAAAATTAATATTGCCATCACTAGGGTCTTAACTTTGTTGAGATAAAAATTCTTGAATATGACCTCAAATTAAAACACACACACACACACAAGATTTTAAAATGTTAATTAAATTTCGTAATGAGTGTAGTCCATGACTAAATCATTCATGCACTTTACAGTATGGACATATCTATTCAATGACAAGCCTGTAACATCTTAATTGTGGAATTCTGCTATATATCGCATTTATTCACAAATATCTCTTTCAGAAGTAATAGTTACCCCCTCCCAACACAACCCTCTCCAGTATAGTTACAGTCTCACAGGAATGTGTAATACCTGCTTCAGAAGTAATAGCTACCCTCTCCAGTCTAGTTACAGTCTCACCAGGAATGTGTAATACCTGCTTACAGAAGTAATAGCTACCCTCTACAGCCTAGTTACAGTCTCACCAGGAATGTGTAATACCTGCTTCAGAAGTAATAGATACCTCCTCCCAACACAACCCTCTCCTGCCTAATTGCAGTCTCACCAGGAATGTGTAATATCTGCTTCAGAAGTAATAGCTACCTTCTCCAGTCTAGTTACAGTCTCACAGGAATGTGTAATACCTGCTTCAGAAGTAATAGCTACCCTCTCCAGTATAGTTACAGTCTCACAGGAATGTGTAATACCTGCTTCAGAAGTAATAGCTACCCCCTCCAGCCTAGTTACAGTCTCACCAGGAATGTGTAATACCTGCTTCAGAAGTAATAGCTACCCCCTCCCAACACAACCCTCTCCTGCCTAATTGCAGTCTCACCAGGAATGTGTAATATCTGCTTAAGAAGTAATAGCTACCTTCTCCAGTCTAGTTACAGTCTCACCAGGAATGTGTAATACCTGCTTCAGAAGTAATAGCTACCTTCTTCAGTCTAGTTGCAGTCTCACCAGGAATGTGTAATACCTGCTTCAGAAGTAATAGATACCCTCTACAGCCTAGTTACAGTCTCACAAGGAATGTGTAATACCTGCTTCAGAGGTAATAGCTACCCCCTCCCAACACAACCCTCTCCAGTCTAGTTACAGTCTCACCAGGAATGTGTAATACCTGCTTCAGAAGTAATAGCTACCC
>CABFWO010002682.1:88610-104184 GCA_902155825.1 Timema genevievae
ATATATATATATATATATACACACACACACACACAGCCAAAAGAGAAATAGTATTACTATTGCAACAGTTTGTGTGGTACCTTATTGTGGAGGCTCTGGGACGTTAGCCTTTGTCAGCCTCCTTTAAACCCGGTCCTGCACCCAGTGCACCCTACATCCGCGACACCCCTCCCCCCTCCACCAACAGGCATTCAAAGAATCGGTAGAAAAGTGTGGACGCTAGTCAATAAAAAAAAATAAACCTTATCTTTCTTTCGTCAGTGTCTTCATGAAAATTCTACCGGCGCTCGGCTGTCCCAAGTGCTGAAAAGCGGTACTAACAGTTTATCCGATAATGTGAGTGCTATGTATTCACCTGGCTCATCCTCTACATCGACGCGCGTCTTAACCCCTACAATGGCGTGGCTTCTCGAAGAGAAGGAGGGGGAGGGTTGAATCCGGCTTTAAAGAAAGGATCCTTTTCAACCTTGCTCAAAAACCCTCTTCTTTCACAGACAATCGCTTGTGAGCTAAGGATCATGGAAAACTAATCTGCGCGTCCGGTGATGGTCTGTCGGTTGAAGTTTTCCTTCCACCCCCTCAAGCCTTTCTGCTCTGCGTCTTAACACCCATCCGGACTATCCGTATGTATACACTAACAGAGTAGGGATGAGGAAGGTAGAATTTTAGAGGAGATTTTTACTAGCTTTTACTTGGATGAAGGGTGGGAAACCATTTAGAAAAAAAAAAAGTTCACCCGGCTGAGATTTGTAGCCTGACATATCCTCTCATCGGATAGCCAGACACCCGCTTCGGTGACCCCGTGGTCTAACGCGCTACTCTTCCAGCAGACTAGACTGCCGATAACGGGAAGATCAGGGTTCGAATCTAGGTTGGGTGTACTGAGGGTGGTTTATCCAAAATGGGTTTCCACTCTCACTCCAAGCAAATGTGGGTACACTTGCTATTAATATAACTTTCCTCATCCCTAAAACCATCATTGTAATTAGTACATTTGTATAACCCGAACGGGTTGTAAGATACGGTGCTTTAAAATAAAGAAATAAATATAGCCAGACAAGAATAGACTGACACCTTTGTCCATGTGCCCACTAAAGCGTGGTTGAAAATGAAACGGTTTAGTATTTAATACAAGATTCAAAACTTTGGGACATTTATCTTTGGAAGATGCACTTCGTTTAACCTGAAAGGTAGCAAACTTACCTTGACTGGTTCAGGGGTGCCAATGCCACGCACTTGAAGAACCAGGAAAATACAGGTAATTTTGAAAAATCAAATAAAAATTCTGGAATATTTGTTAATTTTGAACATTTAACTATAAGTTTGAAATAGTTAGGTCTTTGGGTGGATGAAAAAGGAAACCGAAGAATTAAGCACGCTGACTCAAACATGTCTTTTTACCCCTTAAACAAGGGTTGTGAAACTACCTAAGACGTATTTTCTCATTGATCTTAAATCATCCTGTTTTAAAACATAAGTTACATGACTTCACAATCAGCCAGTTTGTTGGAAAAGGAAATTGTATTAATCTTTTCTTGAATCAAGTTTGAACAAGCATGAAAAATGGCCTACCAATTTTTTCCGGAAAATACATTTTCACATTCAGGGTTCTTTGTACATACCACAATCAACATGGGACTGAAGGTTTTACTTCCCTATCCGTAGGAAGTTATGCTACGGATTTTTATCGCTCAAGAAAAATCCGTTGACCTCTGCTGGGTTTGAACCCACAAACATCGACTCCCCAAGACCACAGAGGTAGACAGACGTATACTAACCTAGCGAGTACACCCTCTTCATTCCTACCGTATAGTCCAATTTTGATAGGAAGAACAGTTTAAAGAACACAAACTTATTTTTTTCAATCAATATTGATAATATTTTACTATATAATAAATATTATTTTAAAAGGAGGAGGGTGAATTTTATAAAGACAACTTCTTTACCACCCTGAAGAAAGAATTGATAACTTTTTTTGACACTGAGTCTTACTATCCATTCGGGACATCCACATTTATTCAGACTAGTGAGGTAGGGACTCGGAAGGTAGTATTAATTGGAAATGTACCCGAATTTTACGTGAAAGGGGAGTGAAAAGCCATTTTAGTAAGATAAATACGCCTCGATACAACTGACACTGCCCTCTTTACCGGGGAGACTAGACGAGTTTGATGTTTAGCAAGAGTGTCTCAGAGGTGCATATCGATGGAGAACTATACTATATACAAATAACAACACTCTAATGTGCCCGATCAGGGCTTGAACATCGACCTTCAGTTCAGAGTCAATCCCACAAACCTTGCCTTCCTGAGGTGAATTTATTAGACATAAGGAACATAAACGGTTTTACTTCTGAATCGTGAACAGCTGATAATCAGTTTTGCTGAAAGCAATTATTGTCAATTGTACAGTCGTTGCCGCCCCTACCCCTTCCCCCCCCCACGTTTAGAAGGGGTAAGAGGGAGAGGTGACGTTGAGGGTGAATACGAGCGCGGTGCCTCGAGCGATGACGGAACTAATTCAGCAGGTATTTATCCACCTCGCTCGCTTCATCATCACTCATTTACCGTGATGTATGGTCCGATATAGACCAATAGATGCTGTTTGCCGACAACTGAATTACAGTCCGTATCTTGTCCGAGTCCGTCGGGGCAGTCATAGATAACCTCCAGGCTTTGGACGAACGGTTTGCACGCCCTGCTGACTCGGCGAGGCCGTAGCTATATCCTCGACCGAGGGGAACATAGGTGCATCGGTAGGGTTCACGGATTAAACGTCAAGATCGTCTGGTCTGATTCACTGGT
Organism: Timema genevievae; assembly: GCA_902155825.1. Classification (NCBI taxonomy): domain Eukaryota; kingdom Metazoa; phylum Arthropoda; class Insecta; order Phasmatodea; family Timematidae; genus Timema; species Timema genevievae. The sequence continues at coordinate 91,415 of CABFWO010002682.1, forward strand.
GACTTGGAGGTCGGGGCTTACGTGTACTACTGAAGATTAATTTCCCTGAACGGTTTCCCCCACTCTCCTACGCGCATACGACCCTCCCTTGTCCATACCATATTGGCTTGATTAAAATGCTTAATACACCCGCGTCGGTGGACACATGGTCTAAGGCGTCACTTTCGCAATAGACTGGACTGCCAGTGACAATGGGCGGATGAATGCGACCATATAAGACTGCTGTTATTTTATCTTGGTACTATACACAACCCTTAAAGTCAATGAACCCACGCGCTGGTTATTCCTGGTCGCTCTCTCCTGTTGGGTTCCCAAAACAAAACAAGGAACTTTCTCACTGGCGGAGTTAAGGGATGGTTTATCTCTAAGCCTTTTTTTAAACATTGGATGCTATTTATAGTTTTATATTTATGCTCCCTGTGGAGAGCGTAAATAATATAATGTAATCAAAACGGCCTAAATTGAGGAGTGTGTTTGTTTAACATTTGTTGTGTTCTGGATTGAGAATGACAAAACGAGTATTGCAAGGTGTTTTGATTAGTTAGTAAACAGTAGAACTTATGCGCTGACAACATAAACAAAGTGCCAGCATTTCTCACGGTAAATCAGGCTATAAGCCAAGATAAATAAATAGTAGTGAATTCAAGCTAACAGGGGCTGACTAATCACCATCGATTCTAGGGGGTCACTCTTCCCGTTTTTGGGGCTACTTGGGTTAGGAGGCCGGATCATCAGTACAAGTATTGAAGAGCTACCATATAGCCCGGGGCACCGGGGTTCATAAGCCGTGTAGGATCACCTAGAGGTCAGTCAGGCCATGGATTAAGCATTCCTTGCATACTTCGTTGTCACGAGCTTTTTAGTAAATATATAATTAAAGTTTTTCCATATCCTCTAATATTTCTTATCAACATCACGTTTTGTAATAGAACAAAGTAGTACAGTAAAAAACAGTAAAAACCCAAACAGGACGTCAATTACGAACCCACACAATCAGAACCCAGTCACTTCCCCCATCCTCGGCCGCAACCCATCCTGACAACCTAGGCCTACATTATTAGGAAGAGGGGGGAAGGGTGATAATTTTTTTTGCACTGTCCTACTACCCGTTCGGTTCGTACGCATATGAACTAATTACGCTAATGGGTTAAGGATGAGGGAGTGTGTTAAAGGAAATGTACCTGCATTTGCGTGAATAAAGAGTTTTTCTTAGCACCGCGTCTTATTAACTGGTCAGGTTATACAAATATGTATTAATTACTTTAATGTGCTAAGAATGATAAATGTTGAATTTATAGGAATTATACTCGTATTTGCATGGATGGAGAGTTGCAAACAAACCCTCAGTACACTCTACTGGGATTCGAACCCTTGATCTCTTCGTCATCGGCAATCCATTATATTATGTGAGGGACGCCTTAGTTCATACAGCCACCGAAGCGGGTTCTTGAACTATTCTATCATGTTGCAAAGCGCGTAAGGCAAGGGTTTGAGGGGCGGGGTCTTCCATCACTCAAAGTCCCTAGGCTGGAAGGAGAGGGTGGGATATTATTTCCTTGTTACAAGAGGAGGTAAAGAAACTCTCACCTTCCTTCGCATCATTAATCTCTGGGCGTTGTGGTGGGCGACACACAAAGGAGGGTTTACAAATTGTAGTAGGATCGAGACGCCCCTGTTTCCATTCTCTACCCCTAGAACCCTGTTGTAATCCTGTAACAATTGTTCAGTAGATTGGAGGATCTGCTGCAGGTGAGTCTACGATCTGTAACGTGAGAAATAAGAAAGTTAACTATAGTCATGTACCATTCGTTTACCCCGAATGAGGGAAGAATGACCCTGGGAACGGGACGACTCTTGGATAGCTCAGTGGGTAAAGCCTTGGTGTACAAGGCTTAAGGCCCTGGGTTAGATTCCCGTGTCTATATGTCATTTTTTAAATTTAAATAATACAGTAAAATGTTATCAATGTTGACTGAAAAAGAATATGTTTGTATTTTTTAAAAGGTGCTACAAATGTCCATCAAGCAATACATCCTCAAGAGCGGGGTTCTTAATGTGTGGAACTTGAGCTAATTGTATGCTGCTCACGACGGTTTTTATGTTTTATATTAATGTACTATTGTATATGTCACCACCCCCTTCTGCTTCCAATAACGTGGGCCCTAGAATTTGCCAGAATGGGCTATGGTCGAGGATAAGGGGAAGCTGATGGGGTATATTTGTGCGGGTTCGTGATTGATGTTAAACTTCAGTTTTTAATAGGTTTATTAGTACTACTATGTCTATTACATATGTGATGTTGGTAGATATATTAGAATGAAAGAACTTATAGAATACTCGGAAGCTAATGACAAAACGAAATGTTGCTAGGAATTCCCAATGGCCTGTATGACTACTAGGTGATCCCTACACGGCTCCCAACCCCGGTACCCTGGGCTCGAGTGGCAGCCCTCAAGATAAGTAATGATGAACCGGCGTCCTGGTCCGCGTAGTCCCGATTCGGGCAGAATGACCCCTATACTTGGGTGTTGATTAGTCAGCTGTGGTGGCTGGTTCCCCTATCTTTTATCCGCACTAGTTTATTTGTTTATAGAATAATCAAAACAACCCGCAACGCTCGTTTTGTCACTCGCAACTCACAACATACAATATTACACAAACTTGCCTTCCAATTTAGGCCGTGTGGTTACATACATATGTTTCCCTCGGCCACTACCTCTTACGACCCATCCGGACTGTAAGCATTTTAGTAAATGTTGAGTTAGATATGAGGAAGGTCTAATTTTAACCAAGTGTACCCGCATGCTTGTAGGGAAAGAAGGAAGCCATTAATGAAAAAATTGCACTTCAGTTCACCTGGATGGAATTCTAGCCCGACCTTCCCCATCATCGGAAAACCGGAAGAGACGAGACTCACGTCTTTGTCCGCACTTTTCACCAGTTTTAATTATTTCAAAAACCAAGCTTTTTTTTTGTTCTTCTTTATTTACGTTTGGGCTCTGTGCTCTCTCTTTAATTTTCTCTGCCTCACACACACTTTATCTCTATTACTCTTTCTATGTATCACCCTTTCTTTATCTATTACTTTTATACTTTCTCTCTCTCTATTACTCTCTGTATTCTATTACAATTTCTCTCTTTATCACTCTTTTTTTCTATAGTTATTTCTCTCTTTATCACTATTTATCTCTATATTAGTATTTTTCTCTCTATCGTTCTCAATCCTGATCACTTCTTTTTATATATGACATTTATATCCTTATCACTTTTTATCTTTATATCACTATTTATCTCTCTATTGATCTCTATTTATCCCGCTTCTCTATATCATCATTTCTTTCTATATCATTCTGTCTTTCTTCATAACGCTTTCTCTATCACTTTATCTTGATCCTGCCTCAGGGAGGGTTTCTATAGAAATGCATTGACAAGGGGTGTGTGGGTGAGAGTGTATGTATTACAAACAGTTATACCAAATTAACGTGGTCCTAACTTAGTTTACCTCCACACGAACTATTGCTTGAGTAGCCTTGGGCTTCCCCCCACCTCCCTACACCTCAGCTCGAGAACCCACGCCACGCTTTTGATGAAACATTTAATGCATCGTATTGGGATGGAGTCCCTTTGATTGAGTGAAACTCTCACTATGAAGGTGGAATTATTGGGGAAACATAAACCTCTCCCCCCCCCCTTCCTTTTAACTTCATTATCTCCGTACCCCCACCTTTTTAGCTTCATCTATACCATCATAAACCAGCTAGAGAAGTTAATCTTCCCTTTTGAAACTGTGCTTTATTGAGTACTGACAGTTGGACCAATGTGGACTCAGGGATGCTCGAGTCATAAACCTTGGACAGTTAAGATCAATCGATCAAGACAAAAAAGTATTGCATTGTATTGATCTTGGGAAGACCTAGTCAACGATTTACACTGAAGAAAAGGGTAGCTTTGAATATATTAAAAATATAACAAGTATAAATGAGCATACGTTTTGGAAAAAAAAAGTTCTAACACATACTAAATGTGTATATTTTTATATTATGATTAGATTAATCAAATGTTTACAGTCAATTTACTATTTATTACCAAGTATAAATAGTGTTAATATCTTAAACTAACCCTACATTATATTATTACTAATACATTATACAACAACCTTTGGTAAACCTAGTAGCTAATAATATAAATTATATCCGTATTATATTTCGTCAGCTACAACATGAGCTAGAATATTCCATCCGTTTCATTCTGCGAAAAGATCACACCACTCACATCATTCACACCACACTAAAAGTGGAATATATTATTTTTTATTTGGATTAAGTACTTAAAAAAAAAGATAAGATCACGACTTGTGTGCAAGGTGCTACATATCATTGGCCAAAAAAATCAAACTGTCTTAGCTTCTCATACACTGCGACTTTTCTATCTAGTTTTGTGTAACAAGACGTGATTGCTATCTACTGGATCATATGTATATCTATCTACACGCTGCGTCATTTGATCTCGATGGATAAGGAAGCACCACGCATTAGATACCTCATAAGTTATGATTCATTGGCAAAATTGGAGATGCCTTATTGTGTAAAAAAGATAGATAGTTAAAATCTGGACCTATTCAAATATTTGCCTGTTTCTAAAACCTGAAGTATGAAGCCCCAGGTAAGAAAAACTTTGTTAAAATTCAGACTTGATAGGTGATCACTGTAGAGCCCGGATTTCTATGTAACTACACATTTTAATCCTGCCAAATAGAAATGTGAAAAGCGAGATTTCAGTGAATCAGGTTGTTTGGGACTGTGGTTTAAGTTTTAATTTTCCATATTTTACTGAATTATACATATTTTCGAAGATATTACGTAAAATTTTATGTTTTGCATGTTTTTTTAATCGTGGTATTATTTTTATGTCTTTCTTGGGGAAAATGCTTTTAAATGATGTTTCACTAATTTTCAGGCATTCTATAATTTCATAAAGGAATGTATCCAGTGAAGGGATGGCAGTAAGCAAAGTCCAAGTCAGGTATGTCCGTCAGAGAGTAATACATTTGCCGTAACGTAACTTTGTGCCTGACGTTTATCGTTCTGTGAAGGGGAGAGAATGCGGCGTTGTTAAATAGTGGCCTCAGCAGCACGTTTCTCGCACGGCGTGTCAGTTTGTAAACACAAGTCATTGAGTTGTAAAAACAATACTTCTTGGATCTGATGAGCTCATTTTCCCGTTGTTCTTTGGTCGAGAGAAGAAACGAATATAAAACGGCAAGGCAAAGGAAAATGATGAAAACAAAACCCAAAATAAACTAAGAAAATGTAATTTGAAGTCTGTCACAATACGGCGCGGTGCGTAGAACGATCTTTTGAAAAGCAAACAAGACCCACTATATCCTTACGTATAATCTTAGAAAGGGCCTTTTAGAAATATAAACAAACATTTTAGTTTGAAAGTTTACATTTCACTGTTATCTTATAGGTTTTATTATTTTATATATAAATAAAATAAATGGTACGGCGCACCACACAGACTTTCTCTCTCTTTCTATAAACTCGTAAGATTTCTGAACGGAATAATGTACATTGTATCATCACCACTCCACATAAGAACACGCATAAAATAATATACAATGATATATAATCAATGAGAAAAGAGGCGCATCTTTGTCCACCTAAGAGCATTTCAAACAGTTTAATGTCTTCCACAAGGGTCAACACTTCGTATTAAAATTTCGATTTCTGGTTAAAATTTTAACATTTTATAAGGTGTTGCAGATCTTCAAGTCATCGCATTGATATTTAATTATTCATTTATACATTTTGACCAATAAAAAATGTAAATATTGACTATTGAGTCTAAAATGGAGATAGATCATTGCTGTGCAAACATTTCTCCTAAGAGCTTTAAGGAAAAATAACATACTTTTTTAGATACTTATATTTAATTACTCTATGGCATTGGAGAATTATTGCGTTAAGACTTAAGTAGTATATGTTTACAACTAAAGCTCACAAAATTGTATTAATATATTTGCAAATATCTCAGAAACTGTTGCTTTTATAAAAATATATGTCAAATAAAAGTTTTTTATTTCTAATAGTCCTACAATTTTGCAATGATAAGTTGTTTAGTTTCTCAAATAGTTGTGGAGATACGGAAATTAACGCTTCTGTAAAGTACCCTAAAAATCATTTTCATAGGAAAATGAAAATAGCCAGTTTATTTATAATCTTAATCAACGCCTAGATACGAATTTTAATCAAAATCGTTTGAGCAGATTTTGAGAAAACCAAATTTTTCTCTTTTCGCCCTTCAGTAAACTACCCTTAATTTTAAGTTTTTATAGACACACAGACAGACGGCATTGCAAAGACTATTTTTTAGGGTTCGGGGGGTCATGAGACGTCGACATCCATCAACATTTCAGGTTAGTTTTTTTTACGGTCGCAATACTTAAACTTTAATGTCCAAAAAGTTAAAAAATTCATATAATTGCGTATAGATTGAAAGTTATTGATTTTATAAAAATATGTTTCGGATAAAATATCTGTATTATAAATATATATACATATTTGTAATGCTAAGTAATTTCATATCTCAAATAGTTTCGGAGCTATTATAAAAAATGTTAATTTACGCATCAGACCGGAGCCCTTAAAGCCATTTTGCCGAAATATTGAGAGTAGCCATTTTGTTTGGAATATTTATTAATGTTCATAAATGAAATTTAATCAAAATCGTTAGAGCCGATTTTGAGAAAATCGACTTTTTCTCTTTTTTCCCTTCAGTAAACTACCCTTAATTTTAGGGGTAGATATCCAATTCCAAAAACCCCTCGGGGCAACCCTATGAAAACCCTAGATATCAAGTTTCAGCTCAATCGGTAAAATAGTTTAGGCTCTAGTTGGAGGTACAGACAGACAGACAGACAGACAGACAGACATTCAAAAACCACTTTTTCGGATTCAGGAAGTCATGAAACGTCAAAATTCATCAAAATCTCGAGTTCGATTTTTTTTGACGATCACCATACTTTCTCTACCTGTAAGATAGAGAGAAAGTAAAAAGGGGCAGTTGCCGATCACATGACCTAACGTATCTTTTATAGCTGTAAATAGATCCATTCTTAAGAAAATTGTATCGTATGTGTAAGAAAAAATGTGTTAAAAGGACGTAAATAATAGTGTCTATAAATAATATTGTTCTACAGCTTATTAGCATGTCTAAATAAACCGCAGTTCAAGAATTAATTTGTAAAAATCCAGACTTCACAGCCCCCTCTTCATTAACCTTTCTCCAGAAACCACCGTTTATTAATGATACTCATTTTGTTACAACCCTGACTTTATAAGATGTCCTCCATGATCTCGGCTAAAGAAGCCACATTTTCTAAGTGTTTGAAGCTATTTCGCGTAGCGGGTTGCATCTTAACTTCACATATCCAAGCACTCTTAAGTGCTATCACGCTATGTACGAAATTAGAAAAAGAGGGGGGGAAATGAGCAGTTTACCTTGTAAGACCTCTTATTTATATGCTGATAACACTTTCCCTCTTCCTCTGACGAGTTTACACACACTATACATTTTCTTCTTGAAAAACATTGACTTGCTGGTTAAAATAACCCCTTTCATTTCCTCTTCTAGATATACATTTGCGTCCACGGACTTTTTAAATCTACATCATGACAAGAAGATTCCTACAGGCCATTTTCGTGAGAAAAAACCCCAAATAGCTAGAATTGTATACGATTTATAAAAAACCTACTTAAAGATAAAAATAATTTTGTGACGCTATATGTCTATCTTTAGAATTATATAATAATTTATAATTTTTGTTTCAACGTTATATATATTTAAAAATCACGGAATAGAACGAAAATTCACCTGTCGTGACGTCACAGGTAAACTGAGTTTGTACTGTTGCATGTCGGTGTAAGTAGTTTGGTGAAGCTTGCTAGTTACCTGGCTTGTTAGGCCTAGTTGCGTCTAGAATTTACAGACGTCACCACTTATCATTTGCCCTCCCCTCCTCCGTGATAATGGTAGTAGTCAAAAATTACCCATCAACCCATTAACAACTGAACCATTTCACAACTGAACCATTTCAAAGGGCGCAGGAAATACACGGACGTAGCCCTAGCTCGCGGGTCGTTAAGTGAACATGTAAATAAGATATAGCGGCGCTTTTAACAACGACTGAGCTTGATGTTAATCACCGAGGAAAACCAATGAAGGATTTACTCGGTTTTTAATGAGAGATACGCTATTATTGTGAATTGATGCGGGTGGAAGGGGGAAGGAGAAGGGGTGAGAGGTCAAGGCGCAGTAAAAAATATGTTTACTTATAATGCAGGGTTGCCGTGCGTCTTGAAAAACCGGGAATAAACAGTGAATTTTTTGTTTCGGGCCGAGAAAACAGGTTATTTCGTAAAAAAAACAAACTAACTGGAATATTTGGGACATTTAATTGCAAGCTTATTCCAACACTTTAGCTCATTCGTTTGCGTGTCTTTCTGCCTATTGCGCGAAGGGGGCCTGGGTTTGATTCCTTGCATAGTAGAAAAATATATCTTTGGTGAAATGTCGGTTCCAGCTTTCATAGTGATGATGAATTAATGGCCGAGGGGCTGTATGATGTGTCTTTTCTAGATTTAAGTCAGTCTATAAGTCTTGTCCTGATATAATCAATCGGTCCAGAAAGTGAACGTTAAATACATCTTATATATTAAAAAAAAAACAAAGCTGCAAGCTTTAAATGATGTTCCCTTTACATGGAAGGATAAGCTAATTGAAAAACTAGGAATGTTGATTCGAACACAATATGTTTTACTCCCCTCTCCTTTTTTTAGTCAAACATATTAGATTGCGTAGCAACTACATCAATTTCTCATTCAAGGTAAAATCATCCGGTTTCAAACACCAATGACATGACTTAATATGAGTACATTTAATGGGGAATTAAACTTTATTACTCTATACTATTCTTTAAATTGTCTGGAAAAAAAATGGGAACTCCTTCTAAAAAAACCCTGGAAAACACAATTAATTTTGTATTGACAAAATAGTAGCAACTTTGTAAGGGATGTCCGACGCCTTAACTCAGTCGGTTGCCTGCCTGTATACTAAGCTAAGGATCCGGAATTCAATTCCCGGCATGACCAAAAAACTTATCATTGGTTAAATGTGGGTTTCCCCTTTCACAGTTATGAATTAACGGCAAGGGGGCTGGTTGGTGTGTCTGTTCTAGATATAAGCTAGTTAGATGGAAGATGTTGGTAGCTGCATCTAACTCCCAAGGAATCTTGATCTTTTTTTAACACGGTATTTTACTACCTGTCCGTGTTATACGCTTATGTACTAATCACGCTAATAATTTTTAGGAACGAGGAAGGCTATATTCTATGGGAATTTTTCCTGCATTTGCGCGGAGAGAGCGTAGAAAACTATTTTGGAAAAAAACACCCTCAGTACGCCTGACCGAGATTCGAGCCTCAATCTCCCTGTCATCGGCAGTCTAGTCCACTGCGAGAGTAGCGCCTTAGACCACGTGGCCACCGAAGCAGATTTGATCCATGTTATCTGATTCCAACAAAGAGGTGCTGTCATTAGAGACGAATATTTTCCGCAGTGGTGGTTTGTGACCTAAGTAGGTGAGGGGTTTGGTCAGGGGAGACCGCATCTAGAGCCTATTGGGTGTGTGTGTGTGTGTGTGTGTGTGGAGATGGACTGAGGGTGGAATCTGTTAAAAAAATACTCAAGCCAACTTTAAAATTATTTTAATTATCTCAATGAGTATGTATTAAATATAAAATCCAACCAAATAATGACAACATGCTCTATGGCACCAGCCCGCAAGCAGACTATACTGACCGAGTGGCCGCCGCATGTTGGCGAAGATAGAACCAACATTTACGGATAGAGGGTAGGTATCATGTGGCTAGCACAGTTTTCCAGAATGGAGCCGCAACTTATTCATTCAAGTAGCTCCTCATTTGTCTTGACGAGGCTGGGTTTGACCCTGTTCTAGACCCACTACTTCACAGAAAAACCTGGAAGCGTCGGGGATTAAACCCGGACCTCTGAATCTGAAGTCAGGAACTCTGACCACTGGACCACAGAGGTGGTTCCTAATAATAATAAAATAATGTATTGGTAACATTTTTTAGATAGTTAAATCATAGGAGAAGTGGATGTCTTAGTAAATACATTGACTCAAATATCCAAGTATTAACATATCTGCTCCACATCAGACCCGACGTTGGTGACACATTCAACCACCAAGCGCTGTAGTCTATACGTGAGTGTGAGATGAGAACTGTAATCTCTGTTATTGCTTCACTGTAACTCATTTGGTAATATTTCTGGTGTAAATGTCCTCGTGAGGAAATTAAACTGAAGTGAAAACTTTCCAGAAAAATAAAGTTATTGAAAATATTTTCGGTGAATTTTTGTAAAACGGATTTTTTTTTTTTTACATCTTACATCTCTATAATATACAACTTTAACATCCTCATTCTTACACCATTAGTGTAATTAAATGTGGCCAGCCCCGAACGTGGAGTAAGAAGGGGCGAGAAAAATATAAAAATGAACAAGAGAAAACAGACTCAATTTCAAGAAAAGTTCTACTTTTCCTTTTTTCTATCATAGTGTACATTTTCTTGCCAAGGCTGTCTATTGTATGGAGTTCCCTCTTTATAAATAGTTTCCCCCCCAACGCAAACTTTCATGAGGAGCGCTTGGAAATAAAACCACGATGAGTAAAGAAAGGAATATTTTTGACGCAAAGCGTGTGTGGGCTCTGTGCTAAAAAAAAAAAAATATATATATATATATATATATATACGCCGTCATCTGCATGATATGTACACTCTGGTACAATACGGAATAAGCCTCTCTATTATTACCCGCATTGTCGGCCCATATGTATCGTGTCTTAGTTCTAATCCTGTAGAGTCACTTCGGAGGTGGTAATTTTTTTTCACTCTTGTTTTCTCGATACTGTTAAAACCGGGATTCAAACCCCGATCTCTCGACCACCAGCTGTCCAGTACAATACGAATGTGATAAGTTAGATCATGTGACCACCGATGCGGGTATCGGTTTAATTAAAATGCGTATAGACCGAACGGGTGGTAAGACGCGGTGGAAAATTAACTATCACTAGTAGATGAAGGTGAAAGGTTAGACTGTATCTCTTTGTATTATGTTGCATGGAATTATTTATAGTTGGTCAACCTCAACGGTCTTGGGTTAAAGTGCTCTTCTCAAGATCCGATGTTTATGGGTTCAAACCCAGTTGGAGTCGACGGATTTTTTTTTTGAGCGATAAAAATCCGTAGCACAACTTCTTTCGAGGGGCAAGTAAAGCCGTCAATCCCATGTCGATTGTGGCATGTTAAAGAACCCTGGAAGGTATGTGAAAATACTTTTCCCGGCAAAATTGGTAGGCTCTTTCGCTCCCGCTCATAGAAATTCTCGTGTTCTGGTATAATCAGTCGGTTCAGAAAGTGCACGTTAAATACCTCTTCATATATATATATATATATATATATATATATAAATGTAATTCTTTGAAGCATAAAGAGTTCTTTGTTTGATTGTAACAGACTACTCTTTATAGCGAAGAGAAAATATCAGGAAAATATCTTATTTTTTGAAGTGGTCTGTTTTGATGTTGCTTTTACCTCTGATACGATGCAGACGCAGTTTACAAGAACACGGTTACATAGAAACCAATTATTTTGAACCCCTAAACACAGTTTTTACTGCATTAATAAAAATATACTTCTATTCATTGCTTTTAGTTTTGAACACCGGAGCAAATGGCCTTAGGCCTCGCAAGTTGTTGTTGTTGTTGTTGTTGTTTTTTTTATGAGGGAGACAAAACGAAACCCTTTTCTCTTTAAATTAGAATTGAAACATTATTTCTTAGCAAATGTGTGACACGAATAATATTATAACAAAATTAATTCTTTATGTCATTACTTCAAACATGGATTTTCAATTATCTAACGAAAATAAAGTATTGTTTATTTTACGCTTCCAAGAGTACCTGTGTCCCATTTGATCAGGTTAATGGGGGCTTTAAGGGGGCGTGTTTCCCCCCCCCCCACTAGATAACGACGCCCGTGCCAATTGGGCGCGTGATCAAAGTCGTAGCTCTTGCCTTGTATTGGTTTTTCTGGTGACTGGAGAGGTCGTTTGAACCCCGGCCAGGTATATTTAAAGACAGGATTTTCCTGAATGTTTATTCCACTCTCCATACACCAAAATGATTCTTTTTCTCTACCCTGTTAGTGTAAATATGCAGATAGCTCGGATGGGTAGTAAGGCGTGGAGGACAATGAAAAAAATCCTCTAATTTAACTTACTCTCTTTGTGTCCTTTGAGTTTTACCAACCGTCCGATACTTAACATTAATGGGGTAGAGATGATGAAAGTAAAAATGTCCCCTCATTTGCGTGGAGGAAGTGGGGGGAGAAACCATAAAAAGAGGGGGGGAGGGAGGATTATTTCATTACACCCGGCTTGGATTTGAAACTCGACCTCCTTGTAATTGGGGCAAATGAAACGAGACTGACGCCTTAGTCCACGTGACTACCGGTTTGAGTATTTGCCGGTTCAAACCCAGGCTTTTATGTACCGTACCGTTTTTAAAAATAAATGTTATTTCTCTTTCGGCGTTATTTTAATTTAATTTTTTTTTTAGCACCGCGCCTTATTACCCGTTCGGGTTATACGCTGGCGTTATTTTAAACATTTTTTTTTTTTTTTTT
>CABFWO010002683.1:0-24572 GCA_902155825.1 Timema genevievae
CTGTACAGTCACTACCCAGCAGTTCGATAGTGTGGTGTGGGGAGCAGCTAACATCCTGTACAGTCACTACCCACTTGCTAACATCCGGTACATTCACTACCCAGCTGCTAACATCCTGTACATAGAAAGGGAAAATCTGCCTCTATCAGCTAAAGTGTTCAATAGCAAAGAAAATGTGAGTTTGTTAAAATAATTTTTTGATTTATTTATTTTTGCACCGCGTCTTACTACCCGTTCGGGTCATATGCTTATGTTCTAGCTATGCTAAGAGTTTTGGGGATTATTGCGATTATATTTATAGGAAGTGTACACACATTTGCATTGAAGGAGAGTGGAAATAGCTTCTTCAGTACACCTGACCAAGATTCAAATCTTGAGCTCCCTGCCAGCAGCAGTCAAGTCTACTGCGAGATTAGTACGTTAGACCATGCGGCCACCAAAGCGGGTGATTCGGATATTCATGTTGTATTTTGTGAAATAAGATATTTAGAGACTCAACCATGTCAAGTGTGTTAAACTTACTTTAGTGTCTTATTGTTTTCAGAGGAAGCCACTAATTAATTTGATGACAAAATGTGATGAATTTTCTATAATTACGTCTCTAGATTCCATTCATAAATTTCTAGAGAAACCAACATTTTGTGAGAGGTGTTTTTATGAACATTAACTTAGACTTTTAAAATGACTATCAAAATACTATTAAAGCTCATTGTAGCAGTTTTGAATTAATAATACATGCTCAATAATTCCTGAGGATGAGATGCAAAGTGTAAAGGTGGAATGGGAAAGGCTTAAGAACAGTTAGGTGGGAGCTTCTGAGGAGGTATTTGGGAGGACAAGTAATAAGTGGAAGTGGAAGGAGACACCCTGGGGGAACGACAGGAGGAAGAAAGCAGTGGATGAGGAGAATAAAGTATTCAGGGGCTTTAAGAATAGGAAGGAGGAAACAGAAGAAGAATATAGGGAGAAGAAGAAAAGAGTGAAGCAAGTTGTACAGGAAGCCATGAAAGATTGTATGCAAAAATGGACAGAAATGATAAGACAAAACTTGATAGGAAGTAAGAAGATATTATATAGCCAAGTAAGAAACAGGGGTAAAGAGAAAAGACAATAAGTTAGAATGATGGATGAAGAAGGAACAACGTTGAAGATAGAAGAGGAATAAATAGAACTATGGATGAGATATTTAGAGAAGTTGTTCAACCCTAAAGAGGAAAGTGATGAGAGTGATCCAGAGTAGGAAGAATAGCAGATGAGTAGTAAAGAGGTCCCACATAGAAATTGGTGGAGGACACATTAAAGAGGATGAAACAAGGAAAAGAACTGGATGTAGATGAATGTGGAAATTATACCTGAGCTGCAGTTGAAGCAGGTATACAGGTGCTGAGAAGGGTTTGGAAGGAAGAATATAGCAATATTATCTCAAAACAATAAAAGTATTATCTCATTTATCTTTGTTTTGGGAGCTAACAGATTTTTTTTTTTTTTGCTCTGCGCCTCACTACTTGTCCAGGCTATAAACATTTATTATACTAATGGAGTAGAAATGAAGAAGTAAACACGTACCTGCATTTGTCTGGAGGTAAAATGGAGAACCACTCTCAGTAAACTCTTCTTGGATTCAAATGCCTACCTCTGTATCACCGGCAAACCAGACTAGATGAGCTTGACATTTGGTCGGCATGCCTACCAGTCTGAGTAATTATTTTTGAAAGTACTTTTTTGGTTCATTAACCTGCTCCAAGGGTTGAATGATCTAAACCCTAAGGATCACTCTTGTGTTAGGGGAGATTGAGGTTCATATCTAGGTTGGGTCTAGTAAGGATGTTTTTTCCTAAATGGTTTTCCACCCTCCTTCCACACACATGTAAATAGATTACTTCTAAAAATGCCAAGCCCACTAGAAGAATTATATAAGTGTATAGCCTCATCAAGTAGTAAGACAATCATTTATTTTAAAAGAAAGGTTCATTATACTTTTGGCATGTATAAATGACATCTGTACTGTTGTTTGTTTCAGTGATACTGCCGCAGTTGGCCGCAATGTCGGCATACACACTCCAACTGTCCAACCAAACTCGACGTCTGGACTTGGCAGTGGCTCTCATTGAAGCCTTCTCCTCTGCGGTTTATTGTTCTCTCTCTAAGCAAACTATCAGCACCGTCCTACTGCCAGGTCTCAGGTTGGTGCTTTGCCTTCACAACACATTGTTAGTGTCGACAGCTGCCAACTTAAAATATATTACAAATTAACAAATGATGCAACAACAAACATATCAAAACATGGACTATATGAACTAAGTTTCACTGCTTTCTTATACAGTGAAATTAAAATAGAGAATGCAGCATCATTACCAATATTACCACAGACCATTGGCTGGGCTCAGTAGAAATACAAGGATAGCACGGCAGGAACTAAACATTTAACATAACATTAGTAAGGTGGGTGTCCAGTGACCTGGAAAACAAGGAAAAGTCAGAGAATTTGATAAAATTTCTGGAATTTTCACATATTCACTAAAATAATACAAAATTTTCATTTACAATGGTTAAAATATTATTTTTCTTCCATTTAATACTCTTCACAAATCTCTTTGAGCACAATTGTACCAGTCGAGCATACAAATCTAAGTTCTCAGTCAATATGTTATTTTCGTGTCTTCTCTTACTGTTCTGTTGTAAGGCGATCTTTTAAATGCTCAATATGATCTCACTGAAATCTAACTTGTATATTACTACCCAATAGCTCATTGGTTTAGGCTTGAATCCTTTAACCCCTTAATAGAGTGACACAACTTCAGAATGTGTGTGTGTTTAAAATATTATTACATTAAATTGGATCTTAATAAAATAATGTTTGTAAGAATATATAGTGACTGTAAATGTTGGAAATTAGCTCTGGGAAACCTGGAAAAGTAAGGGAGTTTTAAAATATAGTTTTGCTGGACATCCTGGTAAGGCTATTTAGAGTGTTGGATTTTTAACATGGCACTTTAGGAGACTTGATGGCAGCCAATCAAACGCGCCACTGTGGAAATTAAATATGGAACACTCGCGAGTAATGTCATCATCTGTAATATTTATAGTTGTGTGAATATTCAAAATTCAAATATTTTTGAATATCAATTTCTGAATTATTTGTATTTTAACTTTGAATATTAAATTCCGAAATTTCAAATTATTAGTTCATTTTCGAATTCTTAAATAGAGAGATTAAATTTCACCACACATTATGTATATATTATTATTACTATTGTTTATTATTATTATTATTTTAATTATTTTTTATGGTTATTTTATACATTCACATTACTTATTTCATTAAAACCAAATAAAAATATCTGTTATCAAGAAATGTTCATGATATTTCATCTAGTCAGCCACCATGTTAATTGTTTATTTTGTATTAGCACTATAGACTTAGTACACTATACACTGTTCATCAAATAAACAGACATGTTTTGATAGACAGTTCAAATAGAAGTAAAGGTTGATAACTTTTACTTACAATGTTCTTTAAATTATTAATTTTGATTCACGTCATCTGCATGGCATAATTTTGCTAAAAACTAATTTGTGACCATTTAAAAAGTTATACAGAATTATTACTTTCAATCAGTATTGGTATTCACAGGAGGAGCTT
The DNA here is from genome assembly GCA_902155825.1 of Timema genevievae. NCBI lineage: Eukaryota > Metazoa > Arthropoda > Insecta > Phasmatodea > Timematidae > Timema > Timema genevievae. Next base: position 3,644 of record CABFWO010002683.1, read on the forward strand.
ACTTGAAGGAATTTAACATAATACAAGACATAAGACTAAATATTAAACCACCATGCCAATTTATTATTAGGGTACCTTGCCAATTTGTTGAGGCTATTTAATTAATTATATACTATTCCCTCTAGAGTCCTACTATACTTTATTTTGTATGTTCTCTTCATACTTATAGAAATAGATAAATATTCTCTATTTGTATTTTATGTATTTTTGTTATTTTTAACAACAAACTCTTTCCAAAATTCTGTATAGATTAATTAAATTTAATGATGTTTTTAAAGTTCAACTTAAAATTTGTAAACGTTAGTTATAGTTTTGTTGGAGACAAGAATGTTTATGCTTTATTTTAAAAGAGGTAAAAAACTAACTACTAAACACTCTTTTAGCCTAATCAATATTAGACATAAAAAAGTCAGCCATCTATATACTTATAATCTTAAAAAATTTGCTCGACTCACCTATTTCACAGGGTATTGTGAGGCAGAAAAGTCTACAGACCCCGCCTTAAACATCTTGTTTTTTTGCTTAGCAAACTTAAATCTTGCAAATGGAAGATTTATTTCCTTTACCCATCTCAGATTCTAGATCTTTTGGTAAATTGACATTAATCAAACTCCCACTAATAGCTTTATTTAACTCTCTTGCATAAACTTGATTAGCAATCATACAACAAAAACTTATTGAAACAATAGAAACTTAAATGCCAACTTTAAAAACTCTAGTACACTAAAACACATATTATATTTAATCAAAATAATTTTATAAAAGTAATATTTTATATGTTTATAATAAAAAAATTAATAAACCAAGCTTAAACTAACCTTTGAAGGGCCAGTTTCACAAACATCATATTAATTCTTCAATCACCGGATTGACAATCAGCTTGATCCTAGATCAAGAAATGTTTGGTTCGCAACAAAGTTAATTTTGAATCAAAAATCTTCAATCACCTGACCACAGATTTAATCAAATAATCAAGTAAAAAAAAGATATTATGCCCCAAACAGTCCATACGAACTTTATACCAGGGATATTTAGCTGTATCATCCGAATGTAGCCCAATTTTGGAATTGTGGGCAGTTTCCACATTGGCTAGCCCACCTCATGACTTCATGTTACAATCTTGACAGCTCTCTGACATGTGGAATATGAGTAGCTTGGTTCCTGGTACAATCTTGACAGCTCTCTGGCATGTGGAATATGAGTAGCTTGGTTCCTGGTACAATCATGACAGCTCTCTGGCATGTAGAATATGAGTAGCTTGGTTCCTGGTACAATCATGACAGCTCTCTGACATGTGGAATATGAGTAGATTGGTTCCTGGTACAATCTTAACAGCTCTCTGGCATGTAGAATATGAGTAGCTTGGTTCCTAGTACAATCATGACAGCTCTTTGACATGTGCAATATGAGTAGATTGGTTCTTGGTACAATCTTGACAGCTCTCTGGCATGTGGAATATGAGTAGCTTGGTTCCTGGTACAATCATGACAGCTCTCTGACATGTGGAATATGAGTAGATTGGTTCCTGGTACAATCTTGACAGCTCTCTGGCATGTAGAATATGAGTAGCTTGGTTTCTGGTACAATCATGACAGCTCTCTGGCATGTAGAATATGAGTAGCTTGGTTCCTAGTACAATCATGACAGCTCTTTGACATGTGCAATATGAGTAGATTGAGGTTCCTAGTACAATCATGACAGCTCTATGACATGTGGAATATTAGTAGATTGGTTCTTGGTACAATCTTGACAGCTCTCTGACATTTGGAATATTAGTAGATTGGTTCTTGGTACAATCATGACAGCTCTCTGACATGTGGAATATTAGTAGATTGGTTCCTGGTACAATCTTGACAGCTCTCTGGCATGTGGAATATGAGTAGCTTGGTTCCTGGTACAATCTTGACAGCTCTCTGGCATGTGGAATATGAGTAGCTTGGTTCTTGGTACAATCTTGACAGCTCTCTGACATGTGGAATATGAGGAGCTTGGTTCCTAGTACAATCATGACAGCTCTCTGACATGTGGAATATTAGTAGATTGGTTCTTGGTACAATCTTGACAGCTCTCTAGACATGTGGAATATTAGTAGCTTGGTTCTTGGTACAATCTTGACAGCTCTCTGACATGTGGAATATTAGTAGATTGGTTCTTGGTACAATCTTGACAGCTCTCTGGCATGTGGAATATGAGTAGCCTGTTTCCTGGTACAATCATGACAGCTCTCTGACATGTGGAATATTAGTAGATTGGTTCTTGGTACAATCTTGACAGCTCTCTGGCATGTAGAATATGAGTAGCCTGGTTCCTGGTACAATCTTGTTGGCTTTCTGGCATGTGGAATATACGAGGGGTGTTCAAAAAGAAACCAAACTTTTGCTATAACATTTTTACTGCTCATTGTACAACATTTTAGGCACTGTCCCCCTCAAAGTAGTCCCCTCTACTGGCACTACACCATTCCCAACGTTACTTCCATTTTTGGAAATCCTCCTGAAACGCACTTTCTGGGATGGCGCGCAGGTCTCTTGTCGCATTGTCCTGAATCTCCTTTATGAAATGAAAACGACGTCCCTTCAACGTGGTTTTATGTTTGGGAAATAGGAAAAAGTCTGCTGGGACTAGATCTGGAGAATACGGTGGATGGGGCTCAACGGGTGTGTGATGTTTTGCTAGATAGCTGCGGACAAGGAGCGATTCGTGAGTTGGCGCATTGTCATGATGCAACATCCAAGTCTGGTTTTCCTACAATTCAGACATCTTCCTGCACACAGCATCCCTCAAACGTGCTAGAATTCCTTGGTAGACTTCTTTGTTTACCATCTGACCACGTGGTACAAATTCCTGATAGACAATGCATTTGCAGTCAAAAAACACAACCAACATCACCTTGATCTTTGACCAACTCATGTACGAGGAGACCCTTTTCCCACCCACTGCAATGACTGCACCTTTGTTTCAATATCATAGCCATAAACCCACGTCTCATCGCCTGTTATAATGTTCTTAAGGAAGTTTTCATTGTCATTGGCAGTGGCAAGCAGTTCCTGGCTGATTTAAACATGGCTCTGTTTCTGATCGGCAGTCAACAAACATGGCACGAGTTTTGCACTGACATGACGCATCTCAAGTTTTTCACTCAAAATTTGATGGCATGATCCTATGCTGATGTCCACTTCGTCAGCAACTTCTCGAACAGTTAAACGACGATTTACACAAATCACAGTACGAACTCTCTCAACATGGTCATCATCTGTTGATGTGGAAGGTCGTCCAGGCTTGGGATCATCACCGACCAACATTCTGCCGTGTTCAAAATGCTTAAACCACTCATAGCTCTGCGTGCGACTCATACAGTCCTCCCCATATGCTTGGCTAAGCAATTGAAATGTCTCTGTAAAGGTTTTGCCAAGTTTGTAGCAAAATTTCACACACACACACACACACACGTTGTTCTTCAAGCTCTTTCATTATCACTTTAGCACAAATCCGACGAACATCTTGTACACGTGCTCACTTCAGCGGCTGTGGCTCGCCAACTAACGGTCAGAGTGAAACGCGGCAAATGGCAGTTTGTTGTCTAAACCTGCCACTACGTGCACTCAGTAGCCGCAGCGCGCTCCCTCTGCCAGTTGGTGCGCTATTTCAAAAGTTTTGTTTCTTTTTGAACACTCCTCATAAGTAGCCTGGTTCCTGGTACACTCTTGATGGCTTTCTGGCATGTGGAATATGAGTAGCCTGGCTCCTGGTACACTCTTGATGGCTTTCTGGCATGTGGAATATGAGGAGCCTGGTTCCTGGTACACTCTTGATGGATTTCTGGCATTTGGAATATGAGTAGCCTGGCTCCTGGTACACTCTTGATGGCTTTCTGGCATGTGGAATATGAGTAGCCTGGTTCCTGGTACACTCTTGATGGATTTCTGGCATTTGGAATATGAGTAGCCTGGTTCCTGGTACAATATTGATGGCTCTCTGACATGTGGAATATGAGGAGCCTGGTTCCTGGTACAATATTGATGGCTCTCTGACATGTGGAATATGAGGAGCCTGGTTCCTGGTACAATATTGATGGCTCTCTGACATGTGGAATATGAGTAGCCTGGGTCCTGGTACAATATTGATGGCTCTCTGACATGTGGAATATGAGTAGCCTGGTTCCTGGTACAATATTGATGGCTCTCTGACATGTGGAATATGAGGAGCTTGGTTTCTTGCACACATATCTGCTACTAAAGCATCAAACATTCACAAACAAGATTTTACATATCCATAAAAAAGAATCTTTTCCAGTTTTATATATTGTAATCTTTACTGTCAAACTCATACCTGAATCTCTTTTATGTCACATGTTATGATCTGTTAAACAAACATTTCTCAAAATAAACACACTCTTTTGCGACAAATACAACCGGGTGCGACAGTAGTGCTCACAAATTTAGACCCGTGTAAAAGAGGTGAATGACTCATCACTAGTGGTCTGCGAGCTAAGCTTCTTTCATTCAAGTCGAGTATTTAAAAAAAAAAACAGAGTTCAAGTAATTCATCATTTTAAAATGTGATATTTTAAAAATATACAAGGTGATGTTAGAAATTTTCTGTACTGATGCTATAAAACTCATAAAACCTACCATAGGGTCTAGTGGCTGCCATCACCCTCGAAGTAGTTCCCTCCCACACTTATACACCGGTCCCAGCATTTCTCCCATTTTTTGGAACTCTTTCTGGAAGTCGTTATCTGTGAAAGTGTCCAGTACTGCCTGCGATTCTGCCTGGATCTTCTCAATGATGTCAAAGCGGTGGCCTTTCAGCTTGATCTTCATTTTAGGAAATAGAAAGAAGTCACAGGAGACTAAATCAGGGGAGTAGGGAGGGTGGGTGATAAGATCCATCTTGTTTTTGGCCAAAAACTGCTGGGTAAAAAGGGAAGCATGAAACGAGGCATTGTCGTGATGTAACAACCAGTTCTGTTGTCGCCAAAGCTCGGGGCAACGTCTTTGCATATTTTCACGCAGTCGCCACAAAAGTCACAGTAGAACGCGGAATTGACTGTTTGACCTGCTGGGACGAATTCTTTCTGCATAATTCCCTTAGTTAAAAAAAAATATGATGAGCACGTTCTTAACATTGCTCTTCACCTGTCTGTCATTTTTTTGTCTTGGTGAGGTTGAGCTTTTCCATTGGGTAGATTGTTGCTTGGTCTCAGGGTCATAACTTTAAACCCAGCTCTCATCACCAGTGATAATTCTGAACAAGAAGGTTGCATTGTCGGAGGCGACCTGATGAAGCTTATTGCAGACATCAACTCGCTGCTGCTTCTGGTCAGTTATCAGGATTCTAGGCGAAAATTTGGCGGCGATACAGTGCATACCCAACTCAGAAGTCAGAATTTGTTGTCATGTTCCAAAACTAATTCCCATTTCTTCAGCAAGATCTTGAATGGTCCGTCATCGATTCTGACTAATGAATTATTGAAGTTTGGCAACCCTGGCGGGTGTTGTGCAGCTGCTGGGCCCCCCTGTGTGTTTGTCGTCCTCAACGGATGTCTGACCAGCCTTGAACTGGGCATGCCATTGAAACACCAGTGTACAGCCAATGCTTTCTTCCTCGAACCCTTGTTGAATCATTTTTAGAGTCTCTGTTACACTTTTCCCAAGATTCACACAAAATGTGATGTACATGCGCTGTTCCTTTCTTGGATTCACCGTGAAAATCGCCACAGGCCACGTAGACAACTAAAAAAATACGTGAAAAATCAGCACGATCACCCAGATATGTGTAACTTGGTACACTGACTCCCAAGACAAGCTAGTGTTACATAGTGTTACTACAAGTGCTGTCCAGATGGCAGCATCAGTCCAGAAATTTTTTGAAACCCCTTTGTACAAAAACCACTCATGTTCTTGAAATAAGAATGACACTCATTTTTATAAATAATAAATACATCTGGAAAAAAGTTTATAAAAATATTGTTTTTTAAATTAGAAATAACACTTTTCAAAACATGATTTAAAATTCACGTTTTTATGAGCTAATATTTCCCCAAAATAAGTCTGCATAACTTTAATCACCCTTTTAGAAAATGTCAGACTCAGAAGCAGTTAGAAATTTGAAATATTTAATTAATTAGTCCTTAATGTAATAATCACCCATGATAACTTCTTATGTTCCATTAACATTACCCTGTGTGCATTTGCACATGTGCATTATATGGGCTCTCACTGGAAATAATCTTATTAAGAAATGTGTTTCAATTCCAATTTTATTGCTTATAAAAGTGGATCTTCATACTTTCAAATGGGGAAAAAAAATGGTTAAACTGATATTTCTAGTAGACAATATGAAATAGTAATTTTTTTTTAATGTGATAAGTTTGGTAAAATATGTATTGCACTGTTGATCAACACTGATTTTTACAGGTAAACCCACATAATTCTATAACTAAATAGTAACTAATGCTAATTTTGTTGTTGAATGAATTGTTACAAATTTTAAATATCCTAGGTTCTAAAATAATCAATATGTATTCTCAATATTTAATTTTTAATCTAAGTGAAATAATAATTTTAGAAAGGGACCATATAAAAATCGTGATTATTCAAGTATTTAGTGATCTATTTATATATTTTTATTTCCATTGCCTTGCTATGGTAATGCCACTTTAACTGAGGAAAAATTCAAAATTAACAAAAATATTGAATTAATTTACCATTCGAAAGTAGTATTGTAATAAATGTGAAATTTGATACTAATTTTAACAATTTGTTAAGTTACTGAATGATTTATAAGTGAAATTGTCGATATCATCTAACTTAAATAGCTTATACTTACCATTGTGTTTTAAAAGTTTATGTGTACATGCATTAAGTGGGAGCTCGAAAAGCTTTAATGACAAGCTCAACTCGGAGCTCTAAATTCGGGTACTCACACAGCTTGGTTTGAAGTGTCCTTACTAAGAAGGCAATCATTGTTGCCATTCACTCAAATCTTCAAATAGATTGGATGTATTTGTGTTTCTGTTGTTGATAGGTACTTGGAGCCAATCAGCAGCCAGTCTTTGTTAGCACACCATGATACAGTAATGGCTATGATCAAAGGAGCAGAATCTCGTGTTGATCCTCAGCAACCAATAGAGAGGTGAGGTCTTGTAACAGTTATGGAAAAAATATACTAAAATGGCTTGGTCACAAACTTTTTTATTTACTATTACATAATAAAATGTGTCTTAAAATATAAAGCTAGAAGTATGTTTTAAATTTTTTATCGTTGTTTATGAAAACATTACACTTCCCACATCTTCAAACTTCCACAGTTCTTAAATACTCCTATTTTATATAAAAAGTCACATTTAAACTACATTATTGTACAGTATTTCTACTCTTTCTTCTTATACATTTCCAAGACATTAGGGAATAAATCGTTTTATTATATTTATGAAACATCAATTCTTAGTTAAATAAATTAAATTGGTGTAGTTACATGAATCTATATGTTATATACATGTTTTTAATATTTCATGAAACAAAATTAGCATTACAAAAATAGATTAGTTTTAGCTGTGGTCGGAAATCCAACCCTTGTTAGTAGCAATCTATTTATTTGGAAGAATGACGCCTTAAACCAGCCATGTTGAACTTTATTGGGTACCTTGACCAAATTGTCAGTAATTATTGTATGATATATCTCTTTAAGGAAAACCTCTTTTCTCTCTTTGAGGTAATTTATAATATATGTTTGTACAGGAAAAGTGGATAAAAACATATAAAAGGGAACGAACACAATATAGCTGTTACAATGAAAATAACACAGTTCACACTTTACACTGCTGCCACTGGACAAAGAGGTATTAGCTGCCTCTCTAAGAAAATAGACCATCACCGCTCAATCCCCTGACCTAGGTTTCATTCTATCGGAACTCATCAGGGAGGAGTGGGAGACATGCAACGCAACTTCCTAAAAGAGGGTACCAAAAACACAAAAGGAAGAAAAATAAAATTGGTAAAGGATTATAGGACACTTAGATAGGAACATGTAAAAGTAATGACATTAAGGACAAATACAGTAAAATGACATTGGATGCGAACATCTAATATATATCTCCTTAGGAAAAACCTCTTGTCGCTTTTTGAGGTTTGCTGACATTTGTTTTGAAGCCAAGTCAAAGTTTTGAATCTTCACTCACCCCTAGCATACAACATTGTTGTGTGTCCGGTAGTCTTGTACAGCTCGGAGATATGGAGTACGACCAAGAGGGGTTGGGAGAGACTGAGGGCCTTTAACAGGAAGGTAGTGAGAAAAATATGTGATCCAATAAGAGAGGAAGAGGGATATAGAAGGACAAAGAACCAGGAAATAAATAATAATATAATACAAAAATTGAGATCAAACAGGATTAGATAGGCAGGGCATTTAGCCAGAATGCAACCAGAAAGAAGTCTGAGCTAGAGCTGTCATGGACAGCATACCTTGTCACTCAAAGACCTCTGGGGCGACCCAGAGATGGAGTGAAGATGTGGCTAGAGATCTAGAGGAGCTGGGTGTGGAGGGGGATTACCGGCAGAAGGCTCAGGACAGAACATGATGGAAGCAGCTTGTGCGATCAGTGCATGGTTTTTAAGGCCTGTGATTGCTGTTAATCAAAATACTTGAAGCCACCCTGTATTGGTATTGTTTTGGACAGTTTCTGTTTTAGCCTAGTGTTTTTATAAAATAATAAAACTGTTATTATAATAATATCACTAAAAATAGCTTTACTTACTCTATGGCATTAGGAGCTTGAAAGTTAATTGCCGCACTTACAAAAGAACACCACCTTTCCCTAACCTGAGTTAGTTCTATCCTATCCACCTCAGTAAATCCTATCCCTATCTTTAGCTAATGCTATCCAATCCACCTCATTACACCCTATCCCTATCTTGATCTAGTTTTATCCATTACACTCTCTTCCTATATTTAGATAGTTCTATCCTGTCCATCTGATAACACCCTATTGCTATCTTGAGTTAGTTCTATCCTGTCCATCTAATTAAATCATATCCCTATCTTGAGCTAGTTCTATTCAGTCCACCTCACTACATCTTATCTCTTTAAGTTCCTTTCTAATGTTATCCTTCCATCTGCATCTAGGTCTTCTTAATGGTCTCTTCCCATTGGGCTTACCAGTCAATATCCTGTACAAGGTAGAGTTGCATGTCTTACCTACAGTAATATATGAGACTTGATTATACTAATAATGTGTTGTAATGAATACAGTCTATTGTAACTTATCAACATATAACCTCCTACACTTCCTAATATCCTCACCCCTTTTTGGAGCAAGTATCTTTTAAAACATCCTAAATTTGTTTTCATCATGTAAGGTAAGAGACCACGTTTCACACTCGTAGAGAACAACCAGTAAAATTATTGTTTTGTTTATTATGTGTTTTACATTCCTTGACAGCAGGTGAGATGTTAACAACTTACTGACCGAGTAATAGCTGTATTCTTACATAGCTTGCATTCAAATATTGTTTTAACTAAACAAGTAATTAATCTTATTCACAAACTAACATCTAAATAGCTAATAGACCACGTTAAATCTTGCTTAGAAATTGTATCACTATTGTATATGTTCCTCCACCTTGGTCCCAAGCAAGATATCACTGATAGCTACCGATATTACAATCTTGGTAACTAAGAAAGTTGCCAATACTGACAGTTCATTGGGATTGGATTTATTCTTGTTTGTTTATTGTTAGTACGTATTATAATTTAATTAATTTCAACTTACTAAATATCATGCAAGGAATAAAATCTAGTACCGTCCATTAATTGAACTGAAAATGTATTTGATGCTTGTATACTTTATATCCAAAGATTGTCAATATATATTGAACATGTGAATGTGTAGGTCAGGAAGTGTGAGTCTTGCCATAGCCACTGCCAACGTTGGACAAGGTATGGAGGATATGAAGCAGAAAGTGACCAAGTACTTTCAGTCCAAGCCGACCATCAACAGACAGGCTAACTTGCCTAATCTCCCTGCCCTATTCCGCAAGAAATAGACTTGCATTGTTGCAGTAAGATACATATCAGATGTGGTGCCTTTTTATACCAAACTTGCTCTATGTGTGTTGGAAAGTGTGTACTATATTGTTTGGTAACTTGACATTTTTACTTTCATTGTCAGGTAATAATTTGCTTAACATTGTCATATTTTGTCAGCAAGTATTGTAAGTAAAATTATAAATGATGAAATTTAATCGACTATTTGGGGGTATACAAGCATAACTTTGAATTTAAAATTTTTAAATTATATTTTAAGATACTTCAAAAATTGGCATGCATGTAATTAAAATATATACCTCATTGAAAAATATATTTCATGTTTTTAAAATATATAAACCCTTTTTTAAATATATATATATATATATATATATATTCCATCAATACATCTTTAAGAATCATAGCACATAAAATTAATATATTAATAACTTTTAAATGAATGTAATTACATTTAATACTTTAATTTATATCCATAACTGTGGCCTGGGTCTTTTTTTATTCAAGCCATATATTTTCCACTACCAGCTTGCTAAGCCTGTCTTAGCTTTATATGCCCTATAAACTAACTTAAGACTAAATCAGGCACAACATCTAGTCCCTGCCCATAAATTTATCACTGTGAAAGTGTAAGCCCACATTTCACCAATGACATATTTTTCGGCCATGCCGGGAATTGAACTCGGGACCCTTAACTCAGTAGGCAGACATGCTACTGACTGAGCTAAGGTGTCTGGTAGTTAAATTTAATGTGGTTTCGTGTAAATTAAAATATTCAGAGTTCCCTCAACATAAGTTTAATCTTTAATACTATTTAAATCTTTCAATAATGAGGTGGTCCAATGGCTAAATAATCTTATAATTGTAAAAATTGATAAAAGTTAAGAAAAAGTAAAAACAAACTAATAAGTGACATTTAATGATGAAAGCCCACCTAAGGAAAGAGGAAAATTGTGGCAAAAATCCACTGTTTGGGAAAAGAGTATTCCCTTTTCTCCCTTTGTTTGATAGAGGTAACAATACCGAAATATCACTCAATTTGTGATAAAATGGAATGTTACCTTTTCCTTAATTTTTATCAATTTTCATTATCATAAATTTATATCTTTCACTAAGAATACAATTTAAACATCATTAGAGTTATATTTTTTGTATTTTCACATAATTTATTTATACTTTTTATTCACCGATTTGTTGATTCCTGTTAATGCAGGTTTTTATTACTCTTTAGAACCTTTTTTTTTACAGAGCTGGGCCGATCAGTTTTTTTGCCGATTAGTCTGATGCCGATCATTTGTTGCCTATTAGGCCGATCACTGATGTCGATTATTTTTGTTTTCAATTTTATAAATGTATAAACTATAAAGTAAAACAACTCTTAGAGCAAAAAAAAAAAAGTTCCTTTTACTAGTTTTATAATGTCCAATATAGGTTGTTTAATTATTCTTTCTTATTGTTACTGTTAAGACAAAAGAACCTGTCATTAAACAAAAACAAATCACAATAATAAATAGCAAATTTAAATATAATGTTCATGAAACAAAATAATCAAGGCACACATATTTCTGCACACAAGGAGAATAAGCCTACGCCTATTTTGTTTTTAGATGAAATAGGGATTTTTACATCCAATGTCTATTTAAATATGGCTTCAATATTATAGTTAAATAACTGTAACTAAGATCATATTTGCCTAGATGAAAATTGGTTCAATAATATTTAAAAAAATCTTGACAAATATTACACCCAAATAAATTTTACATAAGTAGGCCTATTAAAAGTATGTTTACTATTGTGTGGGCCTTAGATTTCTATATAAATATGCCAGCATGTTGACTTTGTTTGGGTGGGGCGAGCTTCTGTTTCTATCACTGACCAATCCCGCTGTGATCGCTGATATTACAGACCTTGCAGGGGAAGTAAGGTACTTGCTCGCCATTTGTTTTAAGTTTTTAAAAGGAGAGCTTCTTCGGTAATTGAAAGCGGATTGGTTGGCAGCCAATAATGATTCCAACAAATAGCTTTTTAATTGTATTTTGGGTGACATTACATTACTAGGCCTAGTCTGGATATTTGCTGTGGACGCAATTAATCGGGAGTAAAGAGAAGCCATAGGTCCTGAAGCAGTCTCAACTCTACTCAGCCTAGCGGGTCGTTCCTCTTCCTCCTCTACCTCGCTCAACTTAGCCTCCAGTTGAGACTTTGAAGATTGGGGGGGAACTGAACACATCAACTTTGAATCTAGGATCAAATTTTTTAGCAAATGATAAAAGATTATTCTCTTCACTGTTGACATAATAGTTTTTGAGATTGTGCAACACATCTTTAACTATGGGGCCAAGAGATCTGTTCTGGTTGAACTCCATCTCTAGTTTGATACCGACTATAGGTATTACTTCTGATATGGTAGTTTGTTCATTGCTGATTGCTAATTAGCCCAGGAAATGTTTCTAAGACTGTGGGTACCTTCTTCATAAGGAACCAATCATGAGTAGATAGATCTACATTCAGGTTTAGGACAGGGAGAAGATACATCACTGATTTCCTTTGACTGTGCAGTCTTTCGAGCATAAGCTAGGTGGAGTTCCACCGTGTTGGTTCATCCTGGATTAAGTGGCATTTGGGTAAATTGTTTGCCGTTTGAAACTCATTCATTTTTTTGTTGGCAATTAATGAGTGTTTGAAATGACCAACTACTCGTCTTGCACGAGCACACATGTCATTCACACTTCGATGGTTCAGTAATGAGTGATGAACCACAAGTTGAAGTGTGTGGTCAGCGCATGGTACATGATTCACTTCAGCTTGTTGCAGTGCAAGAGTAATGTTTCGTGCATAGTCACTGGCTACACTACGGATCTGAGACTTTGAAATACCCCAGTCCTTGATGATATCATTAAAAAAACTCTGCAATGTTCTGTGCATTGTGATACTCTGGAATAAAGGATATAACCTCCAAACAAAGTTTACATAAACAAAGTCTTCGCTAAAAAAAATGGGACGTCAATGACATATAATCCTGTTTAGCTATAGACGACCTCATGTCGATTGTTAGACTAATGTACTGAACATTGTTTAGCTATAGACGACCTCATGTCGATTGTTAGACTAATGTACTGAACACTGTTTAGTTGTTCCTGTGTTTTATTTCTCACATCTTCATACATTTCTGGGATTACTTTCCATGAAAATGTAGTCCTATTTGGTAATTTATAGCAAGGCTCAATATAGCTGATTAAATTCTTAAAACCTGAAAAGAAAAGGACTTGTTTGTAAATTATAAACATAAATATTGGCTTATATTATTTTACTGTTTGGCAAAATAATACATGTTTTAGGTTAGGTAGGGTTAAATGTGATTATTTTAGGTACCTAGGCCTAAATGATCAAAACTAGAGGTCCGGGAAACTTTTTGGTAAGTGTAAATATTTTAATTGGCATAAAACAATGACTATTGAATGAAAAAATTAAATTTATTGAGTAGGCTAAGTTAGACCTTAGACTTACCAGCATCTTCAACCATACTAAATGGCTGCAAATCAAGGCACATCATTTATCCAATCCGTTTAGTTATCCCTATAGATTTTGGGTGAGAATTGCTGTATTTAGTTTATTGCTCAAATAATTCAGTAATTGTTTTTTAATTAGCACATACTTTCATTTGAACACCACTCCCACTAATCGACATAGATGAAAAACTACGTGTAGAACCACAACTTGAAGCATCAGAATTTTCACCAGATATTATAGGCCTACTACCTTTTGAAATTTCACTGTGGGAAAACCCAATCAGATGTCTTGACAACTTACAGGTTGTGAAGCCCCTTGAACTTGTGCCTCCACGTGAAATTGTTTTTGTAAAAAAATGAGCACACAGCTTTTGAGTTATCATTTGAATTTATCGCACAATAATCCCACACAAAACCGTTTTTAGTATGCAAAGACATATTTGAAAGAAAAAAAATCTCCCCTCAATATGATAAAATAAATAAAACCTCACTTCAATATAATAAAATAAATAATATACTTGCAACGAAAGGCAATTTTCGTTTTTTTATTGGATAAATATTATAAAACTCTATTTAATTTACTTTTAACTACTAAAGAAAATGTAAAATGTATATTTTAATATATTGAAATATGAGCGAAAAATTCCTTGCCAGTGGAAAATTTTGTACTTGCATTAGAAGAAAAATGGTTTCCATTTATATAAAATGTGCGCATGTGCGAGATTATTACGTCTGATGTTTCATTTCTTGGCCAAATTTAACAAATCAAAATAAAACAACACCAATCTGCTAATATTTTATTTTATGATTATTAGAGTTGTTACCTGTGATTGTTTTTATTTCTAATAATGTGCATCTGCATAGATTGGAATAAGACCTATGGTAAAAATACATATTCTCATTTGTTATTTTGTTAGGAGCGTTGGTTACCCTGTTTATTGCATATTCAAAATAGAAGTTGTGTTTATATACGTGGGAATGGATTATTAAATTTATCTTTTAGTTTTCAAATTGATATTTTATATTTATGACATAAGATTTTAAAATATATCCATACATTTTGAATAAACAGCTTTAAAATAACGAAAATAGAATCTTTCTCCATGTAAAACGAAATGTAGTGCGCATGCACGTTATTCTTGCGTCTGATATTTCATTTTATAACTAATTTTAACAAATCGATATAAAACAATGCCGATCTGCTAATATTTTATTTTGATGGTTAGTAAATTTGCTACTTATAGATATTTTTATTTCTAATAACGTGCATAAATTGGAAAAAGGCCTCTGGTAAATATATTCATTTTGATATATCTTGTTTAGAATGTTGGATGTGCTGTTTATTGCAAACGTAAGTCGTTAAGAACAAGCTGTTTTTACAGTAGTCCTATGACTTTTTTGGTGCTGACTGACAGATATTAAAACTTACCAGACCAAATTATGTATCACTACGCCAAACCATATGATCTGCAAAAAACATGTGTTTGTGGAGTAATATAAAAATCCTAAAACTTGAGGTATAGCCAGAGGGCAACACAACACAATCTTGGGGTTAAAATATATATTTTATAGTCTTGATACACAGACTTGAATTTTTTAATAATTTATATTAATCACTGAGAAACACTAGCTATTTTTTTTTATCACACACTTCAATGTTATATTAGATAAGTAATTATTCAAAGATCACATATGAGGGAGAAGGGATAAAATATTATTTTCTTATATTTTTAGAACCTAAAATATACCCACACATTTTGAATAATCGGCATAAATAATCGGAGATTCAAATACTGATCAATGGAATCGCCAGTTATGCGATAATCGGCCGATGATCAGATCACTAATCGGCATCGGCCCAGCCCTACTTTTTTTACAATCGGTTCAGCTTCTTATGTTCATGTGTTGAAAACTGTGAAGTGTTGTATTAATATCGTAAGATAAACTATTCGCAATACTTAGAAAATGAATTTATATTTTGCTCAGCTTATAATATATTTTCCTAACAGTATTCCAGTTTGTATTTATGAGAGTGACAATCCATGTTTCCTGACTTTTAATACCGAGTCAAGAGTTACCAGAATGTAGGTTAGTTTGTGTGAATCCTTGTCATTAGTAGCTGCAATTATATTGATAATCATCTGAATAGAGGCTGTTCTTTTTTTATTATATTATAATATATTTGAATTGTTTTATATAAAAATCATTTTATAATGTAAAATATTCTATGAATAAGTTTGTATTTTCTTTTTCCCACTAAGTGAATAATTGTGTTATTTCTACACCAAAGTGAGTTGTTTGAAATGATGGTCCTAGTGATATAGGCTCGGTACATTGATTCTTAGAGCTATTTTTGAGACCAGCGACTCATATGCTCACTTTAGTTTTTAATTGAATTGTATATTTATTGTGCTATAAGTTAATCATTCAATTAAAGCATTATTAAATACAGGTGAAGGTGTGTTACATTTGCAAGAATCATGGTTGTAGTTGCACATTACCATTTATTTTTGTGATTGGCTAGCCATATAAATTATATTAAACAATATTTTGATTTCTTGAGGTTCTTTTATAATTGTTGAAAAATGTTAATGGAATTTTAAAACACAATGTTACTTTTCTTTTGATACTATCTAACCAATAAATCAAGTGTTTTTATGATTTTCTTTAAATTCTAGAATTAAATAAGGAATCTAAATAATTGCCTGGTGACTAAAATTACATGATTTTAACTAATTGGGATTTAATGTTGCATTTACTTGGGTAATGCTGTAGTAGAAATTGTTCAGACGATGCACAAATTTAATTACTATTACTCACTTGAGACTTCCTTGGTAGACATAAAGAGATTAAGGTGTTGAGAGTAAATTTCACTAGGTTGCAGCACTGACTTTCACTAGGTAACAATATTTGTTCAAGATTGATGGACATTTACCAATGTTTACAAATAAAAGGAACACCGCTTATTGTGGTGACAGATAATGTTATCATTCGTGAAAGCTATCATGTTTATTGAAATTGACACTCCAGTTTCTGTAAAAAAAATTTACTATCATGGGTGTGTGTGTGTTTTATTTTTATTTTTAGTTATTCATTTATTTATTTGAGGTATTTAGCATACACTGAACTGACTGATTATATCAGCACATGAGAATTTCTGTGAGCGAGAGCAAAAGGGCCTACCAATTTTTCCAGAAAGGTATCATAACGTACCTTCCTAGAATCTACCTTACATCCCACAATCAACACGGGGTCGATCGCAGTTCTTTTCCTCCAAAGAAGGTTGTGCTATGGTTTTGTATCGCTCAAGAAAAATCTTTCTACCCCGGCTTGGTTTGAACCCATGAACATCAGGTCCTGAGGCAAGCACTTTACCCCAAGACCACTGAGGTTGACTGTGTAGGTGTTGTTCTTCCATAAAATTCAGTAACTGGACTACTACTAATTCAGACTGTTTTACATTAGAACATTAATCCTCATTTTATTACATACTTCCCCCCACCCTTTTAGAAAGTTGCGTTATGCGTTTCACACTCCTCTCTGATGAGTTCCGATAGAATGAAACCTAGGTCGGGGGATTGGGTGGTGACGATCGATTTTCTTTAAGAGGCAACCATTACCTCTTTGTCCAATGGCAGCAATGTAAAGTGTGAACTGTGTTCTTCTTTTCATTGTAAAAGCCATATTGTGTTCGTCCCTTTTATATATTTCTATCCACCTTTCCTATACCTTCTTCCAAATATAATACTTTAATGGTGGAAATGCAAAGGAAAGTATCCTGGTGTGTTGGTGCATCGCCTCACCTCCTAATGTTAGTGACACAGGCAACAGTATACTGGCCGGCAAGGCAGTCTATAGCAGGGATACTGGTTCGTAGGAATAATACAACCACGCTCAGGGTAAGACTTAGCAACGATTGTACGTGTGATATACTCGCTAAAATGTGCCAACAACTATCGGTACAACATCCTTACCGTAAGCAGCGAAGACTGTCATGGGTGCGGCTACGAACAAGGCCATTAACCTGGTCTACTCTATACTAATTACTTAAATAAATTGTACATTATTAACCTCGGATGACCAAAGCTACGATGGACAGATGAGGTTAAAACTGAAGGCCTCATCTGTTGACAAGTTGGTGTGAATATTTACTAGTGGAACGTGGAATGTGAAAGGAGTGTGCGGTAAAGAGAATTAAATGTTAGAAGAAATGTTTGGAATAAAAAAATTTATTCTTTGAAGCGAAAAGGGAAATATGTTTTGATGACGAGTGATGGTAGCCTGGCACTGTGGTCAGGTGTAGATGAATGGGTAAGAGAAGTCAGGAAGTAGGTAGCGCACATGCTAAGCTGTTTGTGAGAAGTTAATTATCTAGTATCATCTAGGCTCCTATGGGTTTGTATGAAAATAAGCATTCGTAGTATTATGTTGGTTGCTAGTTATGCTTTGATGGAGGGTGGAAACGAGAATGTGGAGTATGATGGGAGACTTAAGTTTAGTAAAGAATACTAGGGCTGTGTATGGAGCTGAATGTGGAACAGAACTCTTCCTAGTTATCTCAGTAGTTGAATTATGTAGGAATTTTGTGAGGCAGTAGCGCAAGAGTACTGAGCAAGTAAGACTGAAATTGAAAAAGTTGCAGGATAAAAATGTGAGAGCGCTATATGAAAGATTGCTCAGTGAAAAATTAACCTTACAAGAGAACAAATAAAATGTGGAAATAAATGTTAATGATATAGAAAGTGTTTGGAACAGAATAAAAGAGGCCATAGTTTAGTGCACGAATATTGTGTGTTGAGTTGGAGTAGTGGGAAACTTAAAAAGAGATTCATGGTGGAATGAACAGGTGAAAAAAGTTGTGACAGAAAATAAAAAAGCATACAAACAAATGATTGCTGTGAAGAGTGAAACAGAACATAAGAGGTTGTGGGACATATACAAAGAGAAAAGGATGAATTCAAAGAAAGAAGTAAAGGAGAGTAAGGAGAAAGTGAGATTAAAAGAAGGAGAAAGAATGCAGAATGATTTTGAAGGAAATAAGAAGCTATTCTGTAAGTGGGTGAAGAAAATGAAACCAGGAAAGCAAGGAGAAACCTAAGGCATTCAGAATGAATGTGGTGAGTTGATCTGGGATGAAAAC
This sequence comes from Timema genevievae, assembly GCA_902155825.1. Lineage (NCBI taxonomy): Eukaryota > Metazoa > Arthropoda > Insecta > Phasmatodea > Timematidae > Timema > Timema genevievae. Next base: position 22,337 of record CABFWO010002683.1, read on the forward strand.
AGTATAAGAGAGCGATGGAGTATTTTAAACAATTGTATGTCGAAAACTTAGAGAAAGTAGAGAAACTAAGGGAAATGGTATGATGAGTGACAGAATTAACAAGGCTGAGGTGTTAAAAAGCTATTAAAGTATTCAAGAATGGCAAAGCTGTGGGTGTAGATGTGATCACAAGTGTGGAGGCATATTACATTTTACTAGATTGTTTGAATTGTTCATTGTGTGAGCTGGAAATTTAATTATTTCTAATGATCATTGGTCCTTTGTACAAAGGCAGTAAAAGGGAAGTTAGAATTATAGGGAAATTAATTTGTTGTGCATGTAACCCGAATGGGTAGTAAAACGTGGTGATGATGATAATAATAATAATAATAATAATAATAATAATAATAAATTTGTTGAGTATTCCAGGCAAAGTTTTTTGGGGATTCTTAATTGAAAAGGTGTGTGAAAAAGCTGCGGACAAAATTTGGGGTGAGCAATGTGGTTTCATGTCTGGTAGAGAGAGGTTGCATGAACAAGATATTTGTATTCCAACAACTGATTGAGAAATATATGGCAGTAGGGAAGAAAATGTACTGTGCATTTGTTGATCTGGAGAAAGCGTACGATCGTGTGAATAAAAGTATATTATGGAATGTTCTGAGAGATTATGATGTGTAAGTATGGTTAGTAAATGCAATTATGGTGGTGTTTGATGGAAGTAAAGTGTGTGTTTGGGTGGATGGAGCTTTGAACAAATGGTTTGACTATGACCATGGTGTTAGACATGGTTGTGTAATGTGTTCATCAATAATGGTATGAGGGATGCTTGTGAGGACACAATTGTTGTACAAATGAAAAATGTGAATGTGAGAGTGCTGCTATATGCAGATGAAGGCGTATTAATGATTGAGAACGAAAGTGACTTGCGGAATGAATTAAATCGTTTGAATGTAGCAGCAGACAGAATGGATCTTCGTATAAATGTCTCCAAAACCAAGGTGATAGTTTTTGATAAGGACATGAAATGATGGTCAGCTTACTATAAATGGAAAACTGTTAGAACATGTGAATGATTTTGTGCATCTGGGCAGAATGTTTTGTAAAAATGGAAGGATAGAAGGTGAATGCATCTCGGAGAGTAGTTGGATGGATGTGGACTATTGCAAAGAATGAAGTATCGAAAGAGGCAATGATGGCAGCATATAAAAGTGTGTTAACACTATCATTGTGTCATGGGTGTGAAGCATAGGTTTGTCAGGAGAAACACAAGAGCAAGTTGAATGTGGTTGGAATGAGATATCTATGTGGAAAAACTCATATGGACAAGGTGAAGGAAAAGACATAAAGGGAAACCAAGGAATAGATGGGAGCAGTTGATAACAGCAAGTGTGCAAGTGAGAGGAGAGTAATGGAAGCAAATAAAGGAGTAATAATGTTGTAGGTAAGGAGAAAGATGAAGGTATTTTACTAAACTGTCCCAGCCACAGGCTGGAAACAGTTGACAATGGGGATGAAATTCTCATGTTAACATTATCTCGAGTTGAAAAATGTGGTTCTCGCACATTGCCAAGAAAGAGTGATGTTATTTTCCTCACATCAAACTATGTATCTCAAAATGTAAAATAAGTTATTTTATCCCACAACTACCAGGAATTAATCTCTTAGGTATTGTGCTGTATGAAGCATAAACTTGGACTCTTCTGAAAGATGGAAAAGAAATACTTGGAGAGCTTTGAAATATGGTGCCGGAGAAGACAAGAGAAAATCAGGTGGGCAGAAAGGGTAACAAATGAAGTCCTAAGAAGAGTGGATGAACAATGAACCATTTTGGATGTGATTCTTCAGTCAAAATCAAACTGGATCGGACACATCCTTAGGAGGATGCACTATGTTATAGAAAACAAGGTTGAGGGAAAGAGGAGCTTAGAAAGGAGGAGGGTTTTAATACTGTATGGCTTGAAGGAAAGAAGAAAATTCTGGGAACTGGAGGAAAAGGCAGAGGAGCACTGATAAAATGAATGAACCTGTCGTAAAACAGAACACCTAATAGGTAATAATTATATATTATTAGCCTTTTAACTGCTACATTAGTGAGGATGAGTGGAAATGACTGGAAATATTTACAATATATACAAGTTGCACACAGAAGGCCTAATATTTATTATGTATGTGTTACTCGGCGAAGCAATGTACAACACAAGGCTGACACATGTACCTAGACTCTCTCCTTTTCCTCTAGTTTTTTTTTTTTTTT
>CABFWO010002683.1:24582-91645 GCA_902155825.1 Timema genevievae
TTTTTTTTTTTTTTTGTCAAAGTTGCTGCGCACATGACAGTAATGTGTTGGTTGTTTGTTTTTTGTTTTCTGTGTGAGTAGCACCAGGCTAGGAAAACGTCGCTCTGTCAATCGAAATATTGAATCAGTAGAGGATGCTGCTGGTCTGCCAGGAGAGATTTTTCTTGTGTGATATTTCTCTAAAAGCTGTTTTAGTATCGGTAGGTGAAACTCTGCTATTGGGGGATGCCTGTCAGATGTTAGACAGTATAGTGAATAAGAATTTAGAAGAACTAGGTTCAAAATGTGAAAAAATAATTTCTTATACCACTTGACAGCTCCGCAGACGCATTCCAATGAACTCGGAAGCATATCTGATTTGTCAACAGTCCCTTGTTTTCATTATAATCAGAACTGCTCTGGGATTCAAAACAGGGGCTCCAGACTTAGAGTCTTTCTTTCCAGTGGCCTGAAAATCATTTTTGTGCATGCTTGTGAGAACATGCACATCTCTCCTGTCGGGCCATTTCAAGGTCATGATTTTGTTGGTGCATTTAATTCCTAATTCTCCTATTAAAGACGGGCATACCTTTCCTATTTTTTCTCACAGTACCACATGCCTTTGTTACCCACTCATGAAGAATTGAAAAAAGTTGGGGACCCGTGTACCAAATAAAAACAAATAAATTGTGCCCCTTATCAAGGTAATCTTTCAACTTTGTTGCCACAACTGCACCTGATATACCTAAATTATATTCATCATTGATTTCAATTGTTGACCCTTTGTAAGTAATAAAGTCCAAATATAGCCAGTTTTACAGTCGCTTATTACAAACAGTTTGATCCTGGTTTGTTGTTATGTTTTGTTTGAAAACAAGCTGTCCTTTGAATAAAACTAAGCTTTCATCAATATATAAATCTTTTGAAATATCGCAGCATGTAGAATGTAATCAGTTGACCAATGTTCCTTAATGGATAAATGTTTGTTTCTAACCATCAGCAGTGTCGAGACAAAAAAAAAATCCCTGTATTTTGTGTCGACCCACTTTCTCGACCTATAATACGGAATAGGGTGTTTAGCCTCACATGTCTTTTTGTAAAATTGGTTTGTTTCGTCTGATATTTTAGATAAAATATCTTGATTCACAAATACAGTATAGTTTCGATAATCCGACCTTCGGTTATCCGACATTCCGTTTAATCCAACATATGCTCGTGACGTGCAATTTACATTGTTGTGCAGTATCCGCATGTATATTATTTTCTCACTACCATTGTTTCTTTGTCAGTGAGTGAGTCACATACCTACATGGCTGTAGCAATGTTCGCCTGCCTTAGTGAATGTTTGCACTGTACTCGTTCATACTGTGAGTGAGTTATGCATTTTCCCATTAATGTAATTTTACTGTGTGAGAAACATAGTAAGTGAAAAGAGAGGGAAAAAAATACTAACAAACCATATTTTATACCTATTCTGCACTTCTATTTCCATAAATTTGGTTGTTTTTTTTCTCTGCCCTTCCCACTCCCATTTCATCTCTTTCCATATTATCCGGCATGTCGGTAATCCAACCACCAGTTGGTCCTGTTTAGGTCAGATTATTGAGACTCTACTGTAGCTCACAATAAAACTTCTGGTAATTCCGCATTCAAATTTGGTGCCAACATACCTAGGTTCTGTAAATCAAATGTGTGAACAACTGGTTCAAATGTGTCATATGACCATGAAAATTGCCAAACAGGGGTTCTTTTATTCCTATCATTCCTTTCAGGTTAAAGCTGAGCATCAATATCACTTCCCCTCCACGCCCCCCCCTCCCACACATCACTGATATTATCACTGTCACTGTCAAAACTATCCAAGCTATCATCAGATTCAATTTCCCAAAAATATTGACAATCTCTTCGGGAGAGAATTCTCGCTTGTCATCTCAACAACAACAGTCTGAATGTATAACTCAGCAGATATGAAATGTACTTGTTATATTGTTATATGTTAAAAAAATAAGTATAAACTGTAGTTTAGATAACGGTGGATAGATGGCAGAAGAGCTTAGAATGGATTTGAAGCAAATTGAACGTATTCAAGCGAAGCACTGATGGCGACAAATTTGGCTCAAGATAACTCTAGCGCAGCACTGTAAGACTGACATAGGGCACTCGAGATATCTCGATCCCAGCAGGGAAAAGGTTAAAATAAAAAGAAAATAAGCCTAGTGAGTATCTTACTACAATTAACTTTTCAATTTTCAATATTTAAAATCGACTAGAATTCCCTTGGTGATAAAGTGCACCACCTCCACATTACTAAAATATGACATAAGATGGGACCTTCCAATTCTCGAATTTCAAGTATATTTGAGATTAGATGATTTGCTAAAATATCCTATCTAGATGAAGTTCATTTTGTATATTAATATTAGTATTAATTTCTTTTTTTGGTGCTGCTTATACATTATTTTTATATTCTTATAGACAACACGGAATTATATATTCTGGTTTATTAAATTGTTCGACGGGATATATTCGCGAGTATCTTTTATTATTTTTACATTGATTTCCTTTGAATTTATTAATTTTAAAGTGTGATTTTGTTGCTTTATATTTCTAGATTATTAATTTAGTTATTTACTTAATTAGTTAATTTAGAATATTGATTTGTGATGTCAAAGGTGTATATTGTATACATTAGGTTATTATATTTGGTATTTCATTATGTATGTTGAGTTTTATTATATTAATATTTACTATACTAATCAAAACCAAATCAATAAGAGATTATTTTTTTAACTTGAATCGGAATGTGTTTTAGAGTTACTACATTTCTTATTGATGTTTTTTTTCACAACAGAATTATAGAGCAAACTTAGCAATGAGACCTAAGTCCACATTATTTACTTATTAACTTAATGTATGAATTTTAAAATATGCATTATATCAAAAAATGTGAATATTTAGCTACTTGGTATATTCTATAGCAATATAAGAATAAAATGAAGATTGGAATTCAATATTCTGATTTGTATAAAAATGTATTTGGCCCATATACAACTTAGTTTAACTCAAAGAAAAGTTTAAATGTTATAAAATATAGTTAATATAAATAATGTACTATCCAGTCTGTATTGTGACCACTTGCTGGTTATGAACCAAGTACCGTGCATGCGGCAGATACAAATTAAACCACCAACAGGCACTTTTATAGTGACTTAGTTTACATGAGTTGGTTTTTAAAATAATAGTTTTATTCAACAAGAATTCAAACATAACATCCATTGGGTTTTTTAATTCACAATTTAACTGTTAATATACAATACATAACCAATTTAAATAAATTATATTAATTTATCAATATTAATATTAATAATAAATATAACATTGAAAATAGGATAGAAGAGCAAGTCCTACAGACAAAGGGGACTGATGTACCCCAAAAATTTCAAAATTATGTGTTTTTAATTGTAAACATTGAGGCCTATAGTTTTCTGGTAAGTGTATAGGCCTTGCCTTTCTGTCCTCTTGTTTTATTTAAAGTAACCATTTGGTGACATTTCTTTTGTTGATATTAATATTATAAATATTTCATTCCTTACACCTTATGTGAATGTCTAGTTATACATGTATTAACTACTTTACTTTAACAATGGTAAGTAAAAAGCATAAAATATTAATTTTGAGCCTTCATAGCTTGTAAACTGTAATGATTTGAAATTATTGAATCACTATTTATAGCTTATAGTTATACACTTGTTAAAATTGTGCTGTACAATTTTAATAGTCTAATTACCTTAAAGAACTGTGTGAACATAAGCTACCAAATTAAAGGGCCACTCCCATCTTTTCTACTAATAGAGAAAGGCAGCTAATTCTTTCACAACTAAGAGAGATGAGTAATCTGATCTCATACTAGAACAAGAAGCAGTCTCTTGTTCATCCACGCTGAGGTGCATTCTCATCTTGTACAACAGGTAACAGTCCTCTGTCCTATCCTCCACTCAAAAGTTTTCTATCTTAGCACCGTGTCTTAGTACACTCTTGGGTTGTACACACATGTACTGATTACACTAGAAATGTAAAGGATGAGGAGGGTTTAATTTGAAGGCAGGGTACGAGTTGGATGTCACTTATCAGGTACTTTCTAAATACATGAAGGGTTGAAACAAGGAGATGAACTTTCCTCATTACTTATATTATCACAGTGAACACAGATTGGGGACAATCATTTAAATATTACTGTGAAACATTTATCATTTGACATGATTCATGAACTTAAATAATTAGGAACAATTTTAACTAGCAATAACGATTTTAAAGTGGAAATTAGGAAAAGAATTCAGTCAACTAAATGAATGTTATTGCTTGGTCAGTAAGTTGTTGACATCTCGCCTACTGTCAAGGAATGTAAAACTCAGAATATACAAAACAATAATTTTTCCAGTGAGTTCTCTATGGGTATGAAACGTGGTCTTTTAACTTACATGACGAAAACAAGGTGCTTAGGAAGATATTTGGTCCAAAAAGTAGTGAATACATTAGAAGTGGGGGTTACATAATGATGAGTTACATAACCTGTATTATTCACAAGACATTGTTAGAATAATCAAAGCTCGTGGATTAAGGTTGGCAAGACATGCAGCGCGACTGGGAGAATCCAGAACCGTGTTCAGACTAGCAAACCCAATGGGAAGAGACCATTGTGGAGACCTAAACGCAGATGAAAGGAGAACATTAGAATGGACCTGAATGAGATGGGTGTAATGAGGTGGACTGGATATAACTAGCTCAAGATAGGTATAGGGTGTAATGAAATGGACTGGATAGAACCAACTCGAGATAGGGATAGGTGGCTTACTTTTGTAAGTGCAGCGATGAACTTTGAATTTCCTAGTGCCATAGATTATGTACCCACATTTGCATATAAGGAGAAGGGAAAACCATTTAGGAAAATAAATATCTTGTTTACCTGACTGGGATTCAAACCCACACATCTCGTTATCTGCAGTCTATTGCAAGAGTGGCGAGATCATTTGGCTCACAGTTGTCTTAACTTTAAAATTAATGTTGAGATAACTCTTGGTTTCCAAGTTTCTGAGAGTCCAAGAGGTATTTAAATTTTAACTCTGATCATTTTATTTTGATTGATATTTCTTGTATTTGTTCGTACAGAAGCCGTTTAGGTGTGTGTATCAGAGTTTGCTGTTCCCCAGCCCAGCAAGATGGAGTCCCTTTACAAGCTGTACAGCATGTTGTGCTGTTCCAGGGGCAGTCATCACTCCATACCCTCCATGACCATAGTTATGAACAACCTGCAACCAGAAGGCGTAATAAACCTTGTAATGCACATTGGCAGTCACACAATCTAAAGTGTAAGTTTTTAAGAGATTGTATTGCTTATGAAAGGGAGGTCAAGGTTTGAATATCTGGTTGGTGCACTGGAGGAGATTTATCTTTATAGTTTCCACACTAATGCAGCTGCATTTCATATAAACTACTTTCACCATTCTTACCTCATAGATTCATCTCATGTGTTGAAGTTAATAATTTAAAATACCTACAAATCTTCATAACAAGAGACAACTAACACCAAAAAATGAAGCTGCTTTGGTAAAAACAAATAAACAAATTGTAGAAACACTATAGAATAATGTAATGTGAGTGATAGAAACGAATAAACCTCCATTATACATTTCACAGCTACACGTTATTTTTAATTATCAAAAATATTCCTTCTTTTTTTTACTTGGAATATTTCCTAAAATATAAAACAATGTGTAGCTCTGAAAATGATATGATATGAAGAAATAAGGAGATAAGTTTGTTTGTTCCTCATCATCATCATCATCAACAACAACTGTTTCCAGGCTGTGGCTAGGTCAGTTTAGTAAAATGCCTCCATATTCCTCTATCCTTACACCATTCTTCCTCCTTTAATTTCTTCCATTCTTTTCCTCTCACTTGAACACTTTCTGTTATCTGCTCCTCCCATATCTTTCTTGGCCTCCCCTGTGGTCTTTATCATACATACATTTCCAACATTTTCTTTGGCATCCTCTCTTTTTCCAACCTCATAACATGCCCATACCATCTCAGTCTAGCTTCCTCTACTATATCATGTACTCCCTGTACCCCAACTCTTCCACAAATAATTTCATTTCTAATCTTGTTTCTCCTTGTGACAGCTAACATGCTCCTCATAAACGTCATTCCCATGGCCTCCACTTTGCTAGTCTCTTACATTCATTGCCCATGTTTATCCTGCATATGTGACAGTGTGTACAAAGTATGACCTGTACAACACTTCCTTACACTTCAAGGGCACTTCTCTTCTCCAAAGCAGGTCTCTCACACACCTATGGAACAACTCTCTGTGCTGTCCTCTTCTCATTAGATCCTCTCTTCTTACACCTTTCTCCTCAATCACGCTTCCATGATATTTTACGTTATGTACTTTTCTCAGCTCTACTTCATCCAACCTTATAGCTTTATTAGGCCTTACCCTCTTGCCATTGCCATCACTTCACACTTTGCCATACTAAATTTAATTCCACACTCTTTCACTTCCTCATTCCATTCTTGTAGCTGTTCCTGTAGTTCCTCTTCCTTATCCCCCCATATCATCAAGTCATCAGCAAACATCATGGCTCTCATTCTTTCCTCCCTGAGTTTTCCTGCCACTTTTTGATGACCATTTCCATTACCATTAAAATAGTAATGGTAAAAGAGCACTCCATATTTTATTTTGAACCACTCCATCCTTCCACCCTCCGTTTTAACACAACTCTTGTTATCCTCACACATACTTTTCACTCTCATTACAACTCCTCTTTCCACTTCAGTCTCCTTCATCACTTTCCAGACTTTATTTCTATCCATGCTATCATATGCCTTCTCCATCTCCTTAAATACTATTACCAAGTCTTTGCATGTACGTCTGAGATATTTTTTAATATACAATATTAAAAATAAAGTTGCTAATATATTGGTTTGAATAGTGACATTATCCATAAATAAAAATGCTACTGTACCTTGAGTTTTCCACTTGTTGTGTTGATTATTTCCGTCTCCACTCTGACAATGCTCCTGTGGGGCCTAAGTCCTACCCACTCTCTGATGACAGGTGCCCTCTTCAACCCTGGTATTAATCTGAATGCTCGTTCCTTGATGGCAGCACTGTCGTGTGGACTCACATCAAGGTCGTAGCTCTCATACTGTCTACACCCCCCTATGGTTGTTGCTAGTGACCCAGGAACTATGTATGTGTCAAAGTCTGCATACAAGAACGTTTTGAGCCAAGGCGCTCTAACCTGTTTCAACAACACACAAACATACTTCACATATATGTTTTACATACTTAACACTGTCACACTAGTTTGTAAATTATATGATAAAAGAGTTGACACCACTCTTGATACATTTTTTACAAAGTTTCTATCATATATATGATAGCAAAAATGGAGGCCAATCATGTCAGGAATATCCACGAGTGGGCCATAAAAAATTTGCTGACCAAAGTTGTTCTAGTAATCAAAAGGAAAGCATTCTTATGATTTAGTCTTATATGGGAAATTTATGTCTTCATGTAGTGCCGTTACATTTTCAACTCCTTTGTATTAATAGGTTAAACTTTCAGATGTTGCAATTTTCTTTTAAACACTAGATAATGGTAAGTCGTAAAGGTAGATCGTTTGTTAATAATTTATAAGATATAACATTTTATAAAAGATAGTTGATGGATAATCAAAGTTACATCATATTTCTTGTAGCAAAGAACTTTAGAGTGTAATACCACCCTAAATAAAGAGGATGAAACTCTCTAATAATTATCCACCCATAGATTCAAACCAGAGTCCTAATAGCTTAGATTGAGTTCAACATACTGGTGCTGAGCTAACTCTATCAAGCATTTCTAGGATGTGACAAATAGAGGACTGTTGTCGTGCACAATATCTGGTGGCAATGGGACTCGAGCACACATCACTAGATACTGTCATTCCCATGTAAGAGAAGAAAGGGGCCAACTATATCACCCCCAGCTTTATTAGGACTAAATACCTGGTATGTGAGGCTTTTGTTTCGTAGTTTTGATAGGACTTTATACTAGATTTCAACTCCTCTGCTGGAGTAACTGCAAGTCTTTCATTCTAGAGCTGAATTCCTTTCCTGGAGGAACGGCAAGTCTTTAGCTAGAGCTCAACTCCTCTGCTGGAGGAACTGCAAGTCTTTCATTCTAGAGCTGAATTCCTTTGCTGGAGGAACTGCAAGTCTTTAGCTAGAGCTCAACTCCTCTGCTGGAGGAACTGCAAGTCTTTCATTCTAGAGCTGAAATACTTTGCTTGAGGAACTGCAAGTCTTTAACTCTAGCTAGAGCTCAACTCCTCTTCTGGAGGAACGGCAAGTCTTTCACTCTAGCTAGAGCTCAACTCCTCTTCTGGAGGAACTGCAAGTCTTTCATTCTAGAGCTGAATTCCTTTGCTGGAGGAACTGCAAGTCTTTAGCTAGAGCTCAACTCCTCTGACTGGAGGAACTGCAAGTCTTTCATTCTAGAGCTGAAATCCTTTGCTGGAGGAACTGCAAGTCTTTCACTCTAGAGCTAAAATCCTTTGCTGGAGGAACTGCAAGTCTTTCACTCTATCTAGAGCTCAACTCCTCTGCAGGAGGTTGGCTATTCTGTTTCATTCTAGCATTCTTTTGTATTCATTGAAAACAAGTTATGATAAAACATTTTCACTGGATTGCAGTTACAGTTGAGAAACCTTTTTTTAATTAGTATTTTTCATTTACTCTAAACGAAATTAATAAATTACCTTTAAAACTTGTCCACGAATAGGCACTAATTTGTAATCTGAGCATAAATATTTAGCTCCTAGCCCAGTGCAATTCACTACTATATCAAAGTCACCCACAAGTTCTTGAAAACTGTTTATTCTTCTTTTAATAATGTGACCACTATCTTGTTGAAACCTGTAAGAAAAACTCAAGTTATAAATATTTTCCAAAATTGTTTGATTTTTTATTAATAGCGTGGCTACTCTCATCAAACACATTCATAACTAAAAGAAGCCAGCCAGAAAGTTTCATTCTTTAAAGTTTATAAAAGTTGGATACGAGATGTACAACTAAGTGGATTTAATGAGATTTTTAAATTAGAATACAATTTACTTAAATTTGGAAATGGATATATAGGATATATTTCAACAAGTTGTTCATTTTTTCACATTTAAAGATAAAATCACTTTTTAACCAAATAATTTGTGATAGTGCAAAACATTATCTGACAACATTAATATGACCTTTTTGACAGACATATTGAGCTTATTAACTATGAATTGATTATGTTGTTTATATATTTTAAATTCAATTTAAAGAATACACTTGAACACAGAGTCCAATACCTTAGCTCAGTCAGTAGCATGTCTGTTTACTGAGCAAAGGGTCCCGGGTTCGATTCCCGGCATGGCCGAAAAATTTATCATTGGTGAAATGTGGGTTTACCCTTTCACATTGATAAATTAACGGCCGGGGACTGGATGTTGTACCTGTCCTAGTCTTAAGTTATATGTTAAGGCATATGAAGTTACGACAGTCAGCAAGCCGATAGTGGGTGATATATGGACCCAGGCCACAGGCTGGAAACAGTAATGGATGTAAACTTGAACACAGTAATTGAAGCTGGGATATTTGCTTAGTGTGTCATTGCTCTGCACAATTCTATTATATTTACAAAAACTATTCCATTGCATGTAACTTGAGTATTATTGAGTTGGTTTTAATAAAAATTAAAAAGGTTATACTTTATTTACTATAGTGAAATTCTTTCCTAAAAATTCATAACATATTAAATTCTTTCAAATAATTCTTAAATAAAAATTTATAAAAAATATTTAAAAAGCTAGTTTTCCATATAAAAGTCATTTTTCTAGCTAGCGTAAATATTGTAAATTTATGTTTTCCTTGCTATACAAATATTAATTATATGATTTAAATAAATATGTTTCATCTTTCTAAAACAATTGTTTGTTTGAATAGTTACTTATTTTGTATATTATAAAATTATTTCAATCAATTCTGCTGGTTTTTCACATACTCGGTATAAGATCACACTGTCATCTGACACTTGATTCTGAGATCATTTTATTTGTATTGAAAAAAAAAATTTAAAGTAATCTTTATATTTTATACATACATCACTTTTGTTATTATTATTATTTGATCCTAAAAAAATTATCAACAATATAGATATAATGTATCTCTATAAGGAAAATCTCTTTTCGCTTTATGAGGTAATTATATGGGTTCCGATAGAATGAAACCTAGGTCTGGGGATTGGGCAGTGACGATCGATTTTTTTTAAGAGGCAACCATTACCTCTTTGTCCAATGGCAGCAGTGTAAAGTGTGAACTGTGTTCTTCGTTTCATTGTAAAAGCCAAATTGTGTTCGTCCCTTTTATATGTTTCTATCCACCTTTCCTATACCTTCTTCCAAATATAATACAACAATATATATAGTTGTTTTTATTCTTTGATTGTTATAATTTAATAATAACATAAACATATTAGTTGAAAGAATTGCTTAAACTAATTTTCACTTTACTAAAAGAAAGTATTGTAATTGTTAAAACTTTTGACCTCAATATTATGTTGGATATTGACATTTTATGTGCCCCTGAACTAAAATAAAAAAGTAGTTATTCTAAGTTTGTCTGTCTAACAGCGACTAGAACCAAAACAGTTAAATGAATTTCATTAAAACTTTATATTTAGATGTTTTATGGTCACAGCTAAAAGTCTAATCATAATTAGATTCTAATTCAGAAATTATAAGTCTTGAACAGATAAACAATTTTTGAAAATTATAATATTTTTAGAAAAGAGCTCAAACGATTTTGTTCAAATTAAATATCTAGGGAGTGTTTTATGTTATAAATAGCATTTAATAGGTACCTGTTTTTCAAAGAAAAGTTCACTAAAGGGTAGTTATCTAACTACTTATTTTTGAAAATTTTATTATATTTGGTTTCCTCTTTTAGGAAGTTGCGTAGCACGTTTCACATGCCCCCTGTTGAGTTCCAATAGAATGACACCTAGGTTGGGGGGTAAAAATCGATTTTCTTCAAGAGGCAACCATTACCTCTTTGTCCAATGGCAGCAATGTCAAGGATAAACTATGTTGTTCTTTTCATTGTAAAAGCCATATTGTGTCCATCTATCCACATTTCCTGTATATTCTTCCAAATATAATACAAATACCTCATAAAGTGAAAAGAGGTTTTCCTTAAAGAGATTTATTTTTTAAAATTTGAAATTTATATGAGAACCTAGATACAACTTAGTCTTACCATTTATTTTATTTTGATATAAATTCATCTTTAATCCTCCTTTTATAAATGATAGGTACATCTTTTTAAAAAAGCTATAAGTTTTAAGCCCTCCCTACTTAACAATCCTGCATAAGCCACTGAGTAAGAAGAACAGTATCTGACAGTTACAAACCCACACAACTTTCATATATTCATACGCCAAGCCATGTGATCTGCAACTGTCACTTTTGATGGATAGTATCGCTATAAGACTTTGATTTTATCAAACCAATTATATAATAATGCTATCAGTTTTTAGCACAACAAAAATATCTAACCTAACATATTTGACTATGGCTTGTTGAATAAGAACAAAAAGTAAGCAAATGATATGAGCTTAATATATAAATAGAAGAGAAAAATCCACTTAAGGATCAAACTATAAATCCTTTATCGAACTTTACATATAATTTTACTCTGGGTATTTGAAAAACATTAATCAACTATAAGGTTGGTAAAGTTTATTTACTATATGTCATACACTATCAAGATTCTACAAAGTTTCATCTTATTTGGTTAAATAAAATGTTTTAGATAGGTCCTATTTTATATAAAAGTTTATCATTTTTAATTATTGTTTAGTGTTTTATAACTAGTTTTTTTTTTTATTTAGCACCGCGTCCTACTACCCGTTCGGGTTATACGCTTAAGTACTAATTACACTAATGGATTAGGAAATGGGAAGGTTGAACCTAGAGGAAGTGAACCCGCATTTGCGTGGAGGGAGAGTGGAAAACCATTTAGGAAAAACCACCCCCAGTTCACCCGACCGAGATTCGAACCTCGATCTCCCCGTCCTCGGTGGTCTGACTCAACACGACTGGCGCGTTAGCCAACTACACCACCGAGGCGGGTTATAACTAGTTCATTTATTGTTCATTACATTCACTCTCTTCACTATGTTTGTTGATACAGTCCTGCTCACTATGTTTGTTGATATAGTCTTGCTCACTATGTTTGTTGATACAGTCCTGTTTACTATGTTTGTTGATATAGTCCTGCTCACTTTGTTTGGTGTTATGGTCCTGCTCACTATGTTTGTTGATACAGTCCTGCTCACTATGTTTGTTGATACAGTCCTGCTCACTTTGTTTGGTGTTATGGTCCTGCTCACTATGTTTGTTGATACAGTCCTGCTCACTATGTTTGTTGATACAGTCCTGCTCACTTTGTTTGGTGTTATGGTCCTGCTCACTATGTTTGTTGATACAGTCCTGCTCACTATGTTTGTTGATACAGTCCTGCTCACTATGTTTGGTGTTATGGTCCTGCTCACTATGTTTGTTGATACAGTCCTGCTCACTATGTTTGTTGTTATAGTCCTGCTCACTATGTTTGTTGATACAGTCCTGCTCACTATGTTTGGTGTTATGGTCCTGCTCACTATGTTTGTTGATACAGTCCTGCTCACTATGTTTGTTGTTATAGTCCTGCTCACTATGTTTGTTGATACAGTCCTGCTCACTATGTTTGGTGTTATGGTCCTGCTCACTATGTTTGTTGATACAGTCCTGCTCACTATGTTTGTTGTTATAGTCCTGCTCACTATGTTTGTTGATACAGTCCTGCTCACTATGTTTGGTGTTATGGTCCTGCTCACTATGTTTGTTGATACAGTCCTGCTCACTATGTTTGTTGTTATAGTCCTGCTCACTATGTTTGTTGATACAGTCCTGCTCACTATGTTTGGTGTTATGGTCCTGCTAACTTTGTTTGGTGTTATGGTCCTGCTCACTATGTTTGTTGATACAGTCCTGCTCACTATGTTTGTTGATACAGTCCTGCTCACTATGTTTGTTGATACAGTCCTGCTCACTATGTTTGCTAACCTAAGTGGACTCTTACCTGGACAGCGCCCATGGTTGAAACTTGTGACATTCAGTTATCAGAGTTGTGAAGAAGGATCCATACTTCCAGTTACCTGGGTAAAGTAGGAGTTCATCTTGAGTGGCAGCTCTGAATATAGGGACCACTTTCTCCAGGAAATGGTTCTTAAAAGGAACAATTGTATTAAACAAAGGAAAAATGGCGCCAAACGGCTATTTTAAATTAAACATTGAAAAGAGAATAGAAGAGCAAGTCCTACCCATGTAACAGAAAACAGTAGGCCTCAACGTTCACAATTAAAACACAAAAAAACACATAATTATGTAAATTTCGGGGTACATCAGTCCCTTCCTCAGCAGAAGAGAGTAAAACACAGACTGGACTATGGCAGCATTATCTACCTCTAGCCACGCTACCACAGTCCAGTTAGTGTTTTACTCTCTTCTGGTGAAGAAGGGACTGATTTACCCCGAAATTTACATAATTATGTGTTGTGTTTTTTTGTGAACTTTGAGGCCCATAGTTTCCTGGTAAGTGTGTAGGCTTTGCCCTTCGATCCTCTTTTCACTGTTTGGTTTAAAATGTGTGTTAAGTTAATCTTACTGGAAGTGGTGGTGTACACAGGATTGTGGGGTGAAATCAGGACAGGAAACAAAATATGTCTTCTTACTTTAAAACTAACACAGTTGATACCCGCCCCCCTTGAGATGGCGAGTATAAGCTGGGGTAGAGGAAGTGGACATTTTCCTCTCCTCTTACTACTTTATCTGTCTGGCCGCTTGGATTTAGAATGGTGTGGTGGTGGGGTAGTAATATTAGTAGTAGCAGTAAGCGTTGGGGAACTCTACATGAGATAGTAGAGGAAGCGAGGGTGAGATGGTATGGTCATGTTAGGAGGATGGAAAAGGAAAGAATCCCATGGAGGACGATGGAGTTGAAGTTGGAGGTAAAAGACAGCAAGGTAGACCACAGGATAGCTGGGAGGAGGATATAAAAGCAAGTGTGCGAGTGAAAGGAGAATAATAGTAAAAGGACAGATGCAGATGGAGCCAATTTACTAAAATGATCTAGCCACAGGCTGGAAACTGTTCATGATTATGATAATGATAGTATTCAAAAACAATCCACTGGATTATTAAATTATTGATTAAAAACAGATAATAAAGAGAAGTAGTAAAAAGTGCAGCACAAAAAACTACAGTCACCTAATTAATACACAATATTAATTGAAAAGAGGGAATAGCAGTGAGCTAAAAGATAAACTTTTTTTTTTCAGTTTGTGTTTAAAATACAAATATAAATTAAATTGAAAAATGACACCTGGGAACAGAAATGGAACCCGTGTCCACGTGTCATTTTTCAATTTAAAGACTATGATATTTAGAAGCGGTTATAACCATAAATAACAAATACAACAACTTGGCTATTTAATCCATCCTAAATATAATTTCTAAAATAAAAAGCATGGTTGTGAGCAAGAGTATATTTTAAAAACTTTTTTTAAGATGCTAATAATGTTCTAAGTAAGTACCATATATGTATCAAACTTACCGATGAGACATTTTATTTTTCAAGATGTATGTCTTATCACTCACTTAATTTCATTATTTGGCCCCATTCTAACTTATGTTGTGTTAATTATATGATTAATTTGTTTAAGGGTTGCTAACTGTTTTATTTTTATTACTACTACAAATACACCCATGTACTTTTAGTTTATTGTATTTATTATTTAACACAAGGAAGCGTCAACAGCCCTTGAGGCTCGGGACACTATAACATCCCGACTGTCTATGTTCTCCGTTCTCCTTCAATTTCAGATTTATAACTATTTAAACGGCTATCTCCTCAAGATCTCCGCCACTTTCTCCTCCCGCCACCCTGTCCTTACAATGGCAGCACCAACGGTAATATCTAGACTCTACCGGACAGAGGGTTGTTTACACTCCGATTACCTGAAATTACCTTCCTCACAAAGTAGACTATACTAGTCAAGATCTTTTTACTCAGAGTATAAGGGCATATAAAACTGATGTCTCAGTTTAACCTCAGCATTAAAAAATTATTTAATTCAACTTTTTTATAACTTTGGTATTGTGTTTGTTTAGTAATGTGACCAAATTTATTTTTTAATAGTCCAACACCTTAGCTCACAGGGTAGCATGTCTTTCTACTGGGTAAGGGATCTCAGTTTTGAATCCCGGCATGGCCAAAAAATGTATCTTTGGTGAAATGTTGATTTTCCATTTGACAGTGATGAATTAATGGCTGGGCGGTGGGTGTTGTGTGCATTTTAGATTTAAGTTAGTGCTTAAGTCATATTCTGATATAATCATTAAGGTCAGAAATTGCACATTAAATACCTTAAATAAATGAAAAATATGTTTTCATATATAGTAATGATTTTGACAACCAAACATTATTGTTCAAACTTTTTTTAAATTGTCAGGAATAAAGACCCAGCAGATATTGGTCTCAGTGCAATAGTGTATTTAGAAGGTTACCTAGGGGAGATTCAATCTACTCACTTATTTGTATATGGTATGTATAGCTACATTTTCACCAGAAATTATTAAATGTATTAGTTTCAGTTATATTTTGAGGTTTCCATACAAAATATTTACTGTTCATCTTTGACCATTTCCTTTCATAGACGTCTGTCAATAAACAGATTGAAGTGAGCTATTATTAGATGTGCACAATTTAGAGTTAGTATTCATATCTAACATGCGAGTTGCCTTTAAATAGCCAATATTAAAAAATGTTCTAATGTAGGCCTACCTCCTAGCTAGACTCTATATTTGTTTAAAAACAAGGAAGGCAAGGTACAACCCCCATTTAACCATTTTTTCACAATAAATCTAAAATTAGCGTAAACAAATACTAACCATTTCAAAAGTGCTTACCCAAATAGGTATATCAAGTCATCATCTTTATCAACTGTTTCCAGCCTGTGGCTGGGTCAGTTTAGTGACACCTTTCTTCCTCCTGCTTTCTCTTTACTCTCCTTCTCTTACTTGCACACTTGCTGCTATCTGTTCCTCCTACCTCTTCCTTGGTCTTCCTTGTGGTCTCTTCCCTACATACTTAATATCCATTAATCTTCTTGGAATCCTCTTCTCTTCCATCCTCATTACATGTCCATACCATCTCATCCAAGCTTCCTCTACTATCTCATGTTCCCCCTTTACCCCAACTCTTGACCATACATTTTCATTCTTAATCCTCTCTTTCCTGGTGACAGCTAGCATGCTCCTTAAAAAATAATCAAAATTTGAAATATCTAAAAAAATTAATATATCAAGTAACTTGTGACTAAAGAAAGACTTTTATTTTAATATTTTAAAACTGTTTAATGTCAACTGATGTTTATATAGGTATGATAGCAATAATCCTATCACCCGCCTCGGTGGTGTAGTTGGCTAACACGCTGGTCATGTTGAGCTAGACTGCCGAAGACGAGGAGATCGAGGTTCGAATCTCAGTCGGGTGAACTGGGGGTGGGTTTTATTAAATGGTTTTCTACTCTTTCTCCACGAAAATGCGGGTTCACTCCCTCTAAATTCCTTCCCAATTCCTAATCCAAAAGCGCAATTAGTACTTACGTTTATAAGCCGAATGGGTAGTAAGACGCGGTGCTAAATAAATAATGAATAAGTCTATCAACACATAAGCGATCTTAGAACTGTCAACAAAAGGTTATATAATTTTATAATCATATTTTAAATTATTTCAAATTACTTGTTATGTTTGATTTATTTGATGGGAGGAACCTTCCTCGGCCACGAGAATGTAATTGGAATAATTTAGTAGAGATAAGGGGTCACTGTCAGTTCAGCCTCAGGTGAAATATTCTATTACAAGTTGTTGACAACATTGATATATGTGAAGTTAGAATAACTACACTATTTAAAATAAACATGATACTTATAGAAGTTGCTACCACTAAGCAATATCTATAGTGGTTGATTGTGAGGGAGAATTGGAAACCACACAGGATACATTCCTTAATAGACCATGAGAAGAGCCAAAGGTCCAACGGGTTGATGTTATTTTTATATATTGTTATACTTTCAGTGCATGCTTGATTGATCCTATTTAGTGGGCATCATAATCAAAGTACATACACCTGGCACGCCTCAAATGGGAATGTCTTGACAGTAGCGGTTTCAATGAATCAATATTCGTGTTTAATCTCTCTTACACAAACTTTCTCATACACTCTATCATAACTTGGAACAATTTAAAAAGATACATCTTCAATAAACTACTCAATTTTTCCTGAGAAAAAAAAAATTACTTTGTTAATCATAAGAAACACTCTTCAGCTAATATATTTTTTTTTAAATCATCCATCAGTAAATTACCTTCAAGCTATTCAGAACTCCACACGGACTTTCTTGCTCTATTGTTTAAAAATGAAGATATTTACTCATAACTTGTAATATTTGTGAAACTAAATAATATACACTAGCAAACCCAATCAAAAATTGCATTATACTTAGGTAAAACTTTTTTTAATCCCGGTTTTAAATTCTATAATTTTATTTTTAAAGAATTAAAGTCCTCATTTGTATATTTGGACCAATAAAAAAGATTAATATTAGATCCACAAGGGTCAAAACTTTGTATTAAAATGTCAACTACTTATTAAATTCCTCATTTATATATTTTGACCAATAAAAAAATGTAAATATTGACTATTGAGTTTAAAATGATAGAGATAAATCACTACTGTACAAACATTTTCTTTAAGAGGTTAAAGGAAAAATAACATCAACTTTTTGAGAGACTTACTAATATTTAATTACTCGGGTGACCTGGCGGTCTAGGGGTAAGGTGTCACACTTCTGTGCTAGGGGTCCGGGGTTCAAACCTCGGTCCCGGCACAGATGTATCTGATTGCCAAACCCTTCCTTCACCTCTGACAAGATCTGTATTAATCACAACTTGTGAATGTGAGGAATGCCAGGCCTCCACACGTGGTTCGGATTCCACGTTAAACTGTAGGTCCTCCATTTCATCTCACAATCATCTTACCATTGCAAATTAGCGTAAGTGCATATAACCTGAACGGGAAGTAAAACGCGGTGCTAATAATAATAATAATTTAATTACTCTATGGCATTAGAGAATTATTGCGTTAAAACATAAGTACAACTAAAGCTCACAAAATTGTATTAATATATTTACCAATATCTTAGTAACTATTGGTTTTATAAAAATATATTTCAAATAAAAGTTTTTTATTTTTTATAGTACTACAGTTTTGCAATGATAAGTTATTTAGTATCTCAAATAGTTGCGGGGATACGGAAATTTATGTTTCTGTAAAGTACCCTAAATGTCTTTTTTAAGGGAAATGAAAATAGCAATTTTGTTTATTATCTTAATCAATGCCTAGATAAGAATTTTAATCAAAATCCTTTGAGCCGATTTTGAGAAAAACGTTTTCTCTCTTTTCACATTTTTGCATTAAGGTGGGGTGCTAGTGAGCACCAGTTTAGTGAATTAATTTTGCAGTTTTTATAGCATAAACATTTTTTGGCCAAAATAAATCAAATATTAATTCTATATAAACATAGAGTTTAGCTTTCTGCACTGCTAATCTCAAGAGTTCTTGAATATCTCTCGTGAGCATAGCGGCATTTGGTGACAAACTTTTTAAATGCAAAGAAAAAGTTGTCACTAAATTCCAGGACACCCTTGACAGATATTAAAGAACTGTTGAGATTAGCATGTGCGGAAAACTAAACTCTATGTTTCTATAGAAGAAATATTTGATTTATTTTGGCCAAATAAATGTTTATGCTATAAAACTTCGAAAATACTGCCCTAAACTCACGCTCACTAGCACCCCATCTTAAGATTCAATATTACTACCTGACATTTGTTTCCCATATGCCTCTCTAGGTCTTCCTGCTGGGCATCCCACTTCTGGGGCATACACTTGTAACACCTCCGCTTGCAACTCTTCTCTCACTACAAAGCCCACTTAGTTTATCCTCCTGTCATCATTTCTCATCTATTGCAGAATGAAGCCATTCCTTCTCTCATGCTGCTCCCTCTCCAATTGGTATCGCTCAGGCCCAGGACATCCAATCTTCTTTCATTCATCATGTCTACAATCTCCAGTCATTGTTCCAATGTTCAAGGTCCTGTTTGTCAACAATTTTTCCAATCCGGACTCTCATTTTGTTTTCTCTAGTATTTTTTTTTTGTTCCGGCCACCGGCTTACTAAGCCTGTTGTGGCCTACCCTTGAGTAGCGGGACTGCCGCTTATAGGTCCTCAGGTAGACCTTCTCTTGGAGGTAACCTTCCATAACCGAGGCTATGGGTGCTGATGATGACTTAGCTCATCATCACCAACCCTCTCACTCCCAGCCCACCCAACTGGCCAGACCCTGTTCCAAGCTTGTTGACCAGTCTATCAACCCTCTCACTCCCAGCCCACCCAACTGGCAAGACCCTGTTCCAAGCTCGTTGGTTTTGGTACCTGACCTGGTTTTCACCGGGGTTGAACCTCCACCAGGTTACTCAGATCCCAGGGTACACCACTTGGAGGTGAGATCAGTATTTAGTAGGAGAGGCTTTGTAATTATGGGTTTTTAATTTGTTTTAATTACAATCTTGTATTATATACTTGACAGCGTAACAGACGTCCCAAGTTGCATATGGATGTGGTATCTGATAGCTCGCGACACTATTGATTGCTCATATGCACTTGACAATTTCCACACAGTGTTGCCAACGACCATATAAGTGTTTTAGCTAGATTAGTATCTGAAAGTCGCTAGATTGTTGAAAGTCGCTAGATTGTCGCTAAACGAACAATTAAAAGTTGGCAGATTTGTTGCCAAACCAAGATCCCCAGATCCGGGACAATGTCATTGTGATTTTTGAATGACAGAGAAATAGTTTAGAGCTCTTCTGTGGACCTAAGCAATGCATTATGTGTTCTTGCAGTACTATAGTTCAAAATTAATTTTACAACATTAAAATTTAAAATAATGAACATGAACTCGACAGAAAATTAAGGAAAGTCGCCAGTTGCCAGATTAGTCGCTAGGCGCTATAAATGAAAATTAGTCATCTCAGACCTGTAAGAGCCACTAGGTCTAGCGACAAAGTTGCTCAATTGGCAACACTGTTCCCACACATCTCTCACAAACTCAGCCTTAAACTATGAGTGAAGAATGACCCTGAGCACGAGATGAATCCTGAATAGCTCAGTGGTAGAACATTGACACACTAAGCAAAAGGTCCAAGGTTCAATTCCTTGTTCAGGTTCATTGTTTGGCTAATTCAAATTAATTGAACCCGCTTCAATGATCAAATGGTTAGAGGCGCCGTTCTCATGTTAGATTGGCCTGCTGATGATGTGGAGATCAAGCTTTGAATCCTGGTTGGGTCTACTAGGGTTTTTTTCCCTAAATGTTTTCCCACTCTCCTTCTACCCTAATGCGGGTATATTACCTCTAAAATGCTTTCTTCCTCATCCCTACCCCATTAGAATTAATTACCATACATTCATATAACCTGAACTGGCGGTAAGATGTGTATTGCTTTATTAATATTTCACTATATCAAAAACAAATTAAAAAAACTGCCAGTCCATTGTTAAAATTTCCACAGCTCACCACTGACTGTGCGGCTGTATAATTTGAATCAAGTGAAATCTTTGTGGGTGGTGGAGAAATTTCAAATTCAACAAGTCCGAACTATGGACATAATGACGTTCCAACGACAAGTGGTCAGCTATGATGGATAGTGAACATAACTCTGGCAGACCACAGTTGCCAGATAATGTTAGTTCTAGTACTGAATGTATGTTGTAGACTCACTCTGACAATCTCTGGAGATATACTGGAGACAATGTGTCCAGACACTCTGTTCACTCCTGCCAGTGATGCTTGCTCTGAGAGATACAGCTCGTTGTAGTAGTCGTAGGATCTCTGTATCCATTCACTGGAACAACACTTCACTTTAAACATTGACATTGTTCTACCAAGTTCTGATTTACATTCCTCTCAAAGATGGATTTTTATAGAAAAATATGTCTAAAATTAAAAAATAATATAATGTATTTACAAAAGTTTGATGTTTTTATATTTTTACTGTACTCATACATATTTTAAAGAATTGAATTAACTGTACCAACAAAAACCTACTCAAGGAACAAAGGAAATATTTTTTGAACAGTCAGATTTCTTGGTCGAATGAATATCAAGTTGTCTTCCTCCTTACCCTCTACCATAACCAGTCGGATCTCAACAACAGAGGCTTCGACTGTACCAAAGGCATCATTACTTGTGTAGCTGGAATCCTCCTTATGAACATATTAAAATACTTTATGAATGAGACTGATCCAAATTCTAGGAATAATTTATGTGATATAACCTACTGCTATTTTATGAGAGCACATTCAGATGATATTTTTATATTGTTGTTAGCAAAATAAAGTGTACCTAATATTGGTTATAACAAAGGCATACACATTATAAACTTGCTCAGTTATCTTTGTTTTTTTTATATATATATATACAGTGGTGTCATGTCATTACTTTAAAATTATTTAGGGTTTGATGACCTAGTTTTATAAATTCTGTAGTGTCTTAAATAGTTTATATTTAATAACTATGAAATTGTAATGATCAGTAAAAGTGTGATTGATGGTTATTAGATATTATGATTCTGATGCCGGTACTAATGAAATCAAAGTGTAAGGCATGCGGCTATGATGGACGTGTGTAATAACCACCTATGTCAACGTAGCAATCTAGTGTTGTACACTAAACGGCAAAAAAGAAGACCTTGAGTTTCCAGTGGCTGTGGTTTCAGTGTTAAGACTTAAATGAGGTTTCACAAACTTGGTAATGTTTTCCGTTGGTCCTGAAAAGCTTGTGCTTGGTCTGAATATTCCGGCGGCTCCATCGCTGGTGGTCTCTTCATTGAACTTGTCTGCGACGATAGTCAGCCTCGCTGTGGGAAACTGTCTCTGAAGCTCCAAGGCTGTGTTGAGTCCCACAACTCCTGCTCCCAAGATTCCTATTTGCATGGACCCCATTTACTATTGCTGTATTCCTGGGGAGTATTTAGAGACAGATAAGTACCTTGGGTTCATTTTGCTCATATTATGATTCTTGGCTCTAGTGTCAGGTGGTTGGTGCTATTGCAGAGTTGTTAGCAACCATTTTAATTGGGGGGAGATCATGATCAGTTTTTTTATTTTTTAATAACTAATAGATAAAAATATCACGGTATATTGACCAAATCTTATGAAAGTTTCATTACACTAAATAAGATTTTTTTGAACATTTATCATTCACATTTTCTCATTCTCAATGGGCTTGTAAAATAGGTTCTTTGGATTTAATTTTCATTAATTGAAATTGCAGTTTACCTAACGAAAGTTGTTTTTAAATAAATTGTCCATAGTGAATACATATGAATTTGCAACTATATAGTTTAGATTGTAAATATAATGCTGAACCCTAATATATATGAAAGATAAAATGTGTAAAAATATATGGCTTCTAATATAGTTTACCTGATTGAAATAAGCTATGTGTATAAATAGTTGGGGACATTTTTCTGAAGATGTGTGTATACTTTTTCAAGTTTAAAAAAGCTCACAAAGTTATAAAACTTAGGTAATTGCTTCTTGCACAGAGAAAATTGTATTTCTTTACTTTCCTTTCCCTACTCGAGGCCGCAAGCGTATTTTTTCTAGAACTGATAGAGATAAGAAGTGTAGGACTGAAATGTGCAGCCAACCTAAGTTGGACTAGCTGTGGGGAGAAAAAACGTTTAGATACAATTATACTCTCGAGCAGAAAAATTAACCTAGCCATCCCAGCCAGCAAGATGCTTCTGTCTGACACGTCCAAAATAAGCCAAAAACCGGTCGGGGAATCTAGAGGTTGAAAATGTTCACGATTACAATATTTTCTTTATGTGTATGAATGTTTAGACTATAAAAAGGGAGAGAGTGAAATCATAGTGCCATGGAAAAATACAGTCCGTTGAAATTGTACACATGCCTCCCGGCATACGGCGACACTTGACTTCCTTATTTCTCCCATTAGTGTAAATCTTTTGTTAGTTTGGATGAGTAATAAAACGTGCTGAACGACTTTTTCATACAAGTTCTCAAAAATAGTAATTTACCGCGTTGGTGGTCACATGCTCTAAGAAGGCACCTTTCTCGCATTAGCACAATAGGCTGGTTTGTTGGTGATGGAGAGGTGGGGGCTCAAATCCCTGCTGAGGGTATTTTGGGGATATCTTATTCAATTGTTTCCTTTTCTTCACCCACGGAAATGTGGGCACATTTCCTGTAATTAATTCTACCTTTATCATCAATATCGCAATTAATATACATGCATTCAGCCCGGACGGGAAGTAAAATGCGGTGATATTTTGCAATATATATGTTGATTACTTTTATTTCTCATTTGGTCTAAAACTTTTTAAAAAAACTGACCCTAGAGTATAAAATATCTCAACATAACTCTATAACTGCCCGGTTTCGCTGGTTATGTTGTCTTATGAGAAAGGGTTACGAATAAAAAAAAGTGAGCCTTTGGTCTGGAGATTATCATTTTGAATCCCAATCCAGTCGAGTTCTCTTAGTCCTAAGTCCTAACCAGATGTGAATAGACGTTGAGTATGATTTGGAGCGCTACTATCTCTTAGCTTGTGAAACCTGAAAAAAAAAATTATACCAGTATTTCACGAGCTTTGGTCAATTGTGTACTCATTTCAAGGGCCATGGCCTAAGGGGTCGTCCTTAAATTACGTAGGGATTTAGGGGAGTTGGAGGGGGGGAGGTTCAGTATCTCCTTACGTTTTCTTATAAGGGGGTGGGGAGTCAAAATTTATCTCACGTAAAGATGTTTATCAGTAGTTCTGGTGAGACAAAATCTTTTAAAAAAATTAGGAAATTCTGAAATGTTTTATTTTCATTTATAGACTAACTCCACTTTAATCACTTTTTCTCACTGTTTTATAAAAATAATTTAAATATAGTCTTCATATTTTGCACAATTACATGTTGATTTATTTTAATTTATATGCTTTATTTAATTTCATTTTATAGATAGATCTATAAGAAAGTAGCACAAAATAAATAAAAATATTATTTATTAAAAAATTATATTAATTATAAAATTTCACTTATATTTCAGTTGCTTATGATGTGTTACGCCTAATTTTACTGCTATTAAAGTATTCTAAAATTTCGTATCACTCATTTTATTACCAATCCCTCCTTATGTCTAAAAGTAGCTAAATGAGTAGGGTTGAAAACTATGAAAAAAGGCCTAATGTAGTTTAAGGACGGCCCTTAAGCAACGTACTCCTTTCAGCTCTTCATGAAATAAAAGGACATACATATCTGTTGTCTTGCAAAGTATAAACGGTCGCTCCAAATGTTAATAAATCTCTAGTGTTAAGTTAAACCAAACCATAATAGATGAAAAGAAAGTATAAAATATTTTATCATTCATAAAACTCGGTATTAGTCGCATATCTCTGGAGGTACATGTACCACAATTTGGGAATCACTTCTCTTTAGTCTAAGCCAGAAGTTTCTCAATGGGGTGCTGTGGTACCCTACGGTGCAGCGAGAAAATATGGAAAGTTAATAATTGAGTCTATATAAATATTGCACTAGAAATTTTTTTTTGCTTTAGTTTATATTAATTTTATTTCCATATGATACATTTTTAGTTACAAAAAGAGTATTTTTATTTTTAGTACGCCATCTACTTAGTGTTACATAAACATAAAACACAGGGACACAACAACGTTTCATATTAAAAAAATGACACAAAATATAGGGGATATATCAAAAGCTATCACTCTGATATAGATAGAGATGGAGAAACAATGCTTTATGCTATAGATCTAGTGTGTGCGAAATCATAATATTGAGGAAAAATACATCAGTTCAGGATGATACACAACGCTCTCATTCATATGTGACACATCTCAAAATTTACACAATCCATTGGATCATGTTCAAAAACAAAAAAGTATCCCCAAGGCCATAGCCAGCTAATAACTTTAGGGGGGTTTTGATGGGCACATCCCCCAATTGCTGTAGGTTAAAAAAATTCTAAATTTTAAACACTTAGAAGCTCTGAAGTGTTTTTTATGGCAACACAGCTCGCCAACTGCCGAAACCTAGAAAAATTCTAAATATTAAACACCTTTAAAAGCTCTCTAAAGTGTTTTTATGGCAACATAACACCATAAATGTCTAAGTCTAGAAAAAACTATATATGTTGAACACCTCTAGAAGCTCTCAGAAGTGTTTTTATGGCAACTGCCGAAGGCTAGGAAAAATTCTAAATTTTAAACACCTTTAGAAGCTCTCTGAAGTCCTTTTTATGGTAACATAGCCCCCTAATTTGTACTTATACCTTAATTTTGATATTGTTTGAACCATAAATAAAGCCATATATACTTTGTTCATAAAATTTCAGCGGGGGGTTGAACCGCCTCAGGCCCCTCCCCCCTCTCCCCTATGACTACGGCCTTGAGTATCCCACCTATTCACATTTTGTTCATTAGATAATAAGTAATCCCCGTGGGTAGAGCCTTCTTATTGTTTGGGATTGATACATTTCTTCTAAGACGTGCACACAAATTTCGAGAATGCAACAGCTTCAAATAATAAACAATCACCTTTAACAAACTAATAAAATAAAGTAAGTATGTTCACACTTTGACTACCAAAAACTTAGCTCATTAATTTTTTGAAAAAATAAAAGCTAATTCCAAAATCAATGAGAGTGAAATATTAGACCGTAAAACAAATATAGAAAACATCTCCAAATTACGTTTAGACCATATTTTAAATAACTATTTTTGATATGTGCAGGAATGTTTTTTTTTATTATTCTTTTTGCATACTCCGAATATAACTTAACACTTATTACTAGACCTACAATGTACAAGCTCAAGAATGAGAAAAACAGTGAAAGAACGTAGGCTACGACTGCAGAGTTGTATAATGTTTGACTGTCTCAGGCAAATAAGGGCTAATATCATATTAAAGCTTTGTATATGGAGAAGAATAATTTGTTTTTTCTTTAAAAATAATGTATCACTAGAGTAATACTAATATACAAGTAGGGGGCAACCATCTTTATTCGCACAGCATTTAAGACTTTGTGAATATTTTAGTTACTTAATATATTATTAAGATGTTTATATTTAATTACACAAATTTTTCATTATTGGACATGGTATTATTTTGTTTCCTTAACTCATGAAGGTCAGTGGTCAAATTCACAGTAATTAGTTTCACCCTCCACTGCCGCCTGGATTCCGACACAGCAGGTTAGCCAATGTTTGCAAAATGATACTAGCTTTTAAATGGGTAATGATCACATTAACGGCACCTGTTATCAACCAAGATAACTATTTGTAGAAGATGAAGTTTTATTTAAAACCATATATTTTTACTAAAGTGTCTACTTGGGAGTCGTTAGAGCTCAATATAATCATACTTATTGAACCTAACCTGAATCTAAAAATATATTTGAAAAGAAGACTAAATTGTTCATTAAACTATGTTTAATTTAACAAATAAAATAAATAAATCCAACAATAATTTTTGTTTTCCCATTTAAAATGCATTGAAATGGAAACATTTTAACAAAGATATTTCAATAACTATTTTTAGTATGATTTGAAAATTCCATAAGAATTATGAAAGATGTCCGGATATGTTACTCAAATAAATAAGAAACAACAATGTTGAATTATTAAATATTTTTAAACACATTTTTTTGTTTATAACAGTGCATTTATGGGTAGGTTCAGCCTTAAAAACGTTTACCCGCATAGACCTTCGGTAAGAATTATTATTTCACTAAATAACACAATTCACTATATATGAATTTAAGAATAGAGCTAATTTATTTTTTAATTAATAGTATTTTCATGAGACCACGTGGTTTTACCATTTGAGCATTTAGGCCTTTCTAAATATTGTTATTTACTTTTAACTTTGACTCTGAAGACAATTTTTCTTTATGTAATGTGTGTGCTCAAATTATTTAAAAGATATTTAGTTTCTATCTAAGTTTTAAAATGGAAGAAGAAGAGGTGATAAACATAATTATATATTGTTTAGTGTGTCATTATAAATCTTATCTGTCATGTGAACAAAAATAATTGATTATCATAGTATTACTAAACCATCATCTAGAGATAATACCTACAAGAAATGTAATGGTAAGAGAATTTTAACTGACATTTCAGTCTCCCCTTCTTCATAGTTGTTAGCTACACCACTGATAACACAATTACACACAAATTGTTACAGACTAATAGACAAAATGAGGAGCTATCCCAGGGGTTCCCAAACTGTGCATCGCGACACCTTGGGGCATCACCTGTCCTGACCCTATAAGGAAAAACTAAAACTTATAATGTATAGTGAAATTCAATATGCACATTTTCAATGCGTGTACTCAAACATATTTTAAAGAATGGAATAAATCAAACAAGAAAACACATAATTTTTTCTTGTTTCCCTTCATATGAGTTCCAGATTCTAATGCTCCTTGAAAATATTGAGTACAGGCGCGTCACACAGAAAATCTGACATGTGGAGGGTGGCATGGTCTCAAAAGGTTTTGGAACCCCTGAGCTAGCCTACACATTTTACATTAAAATAAAAAAAATATACTTTTTTTGTGTTCTGACCGTGTCTTACATGTTTGGTGTTTGGGCTATCCGCATATTTATATGAATTTGATTGGGATAAGGAAGTTAATATCTAAATTAAATGTACTCGCATTTGTGTTAAGGGTGGGGAACCATTGACGTAAAACCACCCTGAGGACACCCGAACAGTATTTTAATTCCAATATCCTTGTCATCAGCTCTCCGGACTTTTGCAAGACCATTCGACCGCCACATTAGAACAAAGCACTAAGAGTGTAATCTTAACACCCATCCTAGCTATAAGCATATAGTGCTAGTAGGAATAAACAAACGCTTGGTTAACATGTGGCAAATATTTCATGAGATAATAAAAGCAATATACTAATTACCACTACTAATTAAGTTAATTAGTGATAGAAGTGGCAGCAGCAATAACAATTTGCTTCTTACACTAAATATTTTTAAAAGGGCCAAATAAGGAAAGGCAAGTTTAAAGAAATGCATTAGAATACATACATATACACATACCTAACCAAGCCGTTTCCGTATGGGGTCGGCAAGAAACTGTGCATATAGCTCAAAAAACAACTCCATACTTAATCCATCCTCACTATTTTTTTTCCACACTTCTCTATCCTTACATACTCCCTTCAATTCAACAACATCCATACACCAAGTCATATATGCTCTTTTATTCTTAAAACTCTTAATGTTTCTCTTTTCCACACATTCATCTACTACACTTTGCCATGTCTTACATGGCCTACCCCTTCTTTTTGATCCACACACTCTACCTTCATATATTTGCTTCGTTACTTGAGCATCCCAACATACTCAAACCAATATAAGACACTTATTTCACATTGACCTATTGGATCCCCTTTCAAACTGTACTCCTTCAGCACCCATTAATTACTGACTGTCCATACTATTTCCCCCCTTCCTCTTGTGTTTCTCCTGACAAACCCACGCTTCACATCCATACAACAATGTTGACGTTAGCACACTTTTATATACTGTCATCTCTGCCTCTTTTGATACTATCTCATTCTTTGCAATAGTCCAAATAAATCCAACTACTCTCCGAGATGTCAGTTTCACCATCCATCCTTCCATTTTTACAAAACATTTTGACCAGATACACACAATATTATTTATTTGTTCTCACAGTTTCCCATTTATACTAAGCTGACAATCCTTTCCTGATCTACCATTATCAAAAACTATCACCTTAGTTTTGGAGACATGTCTCTGAAGATCCTTTCTGCCTGTCACCATGATTTAATTAATGATTAACGATTTAATGAATTCTGCAAGTCACTTTCACACTCAGCCATTAATACAGTATCATCTGCATATAGCTGCACCCTCACATTCACATTGTCCATTTTTACACCAATCCTCACAAAAATCCCTCATACATGAATACATTAAACAATCATGGAGACATAGCACAACCTTGTTTAACAGCCAGTTCAATGTTAAAACCATTCTCTCAAAGCTCCATCCACCAAAACACACACTTTACTTCCATCACACACCACCATGATTGCATTTACTAACCATGCATGTACACCACACTCTCTAAGAATATTACATAACATACTCCTATTCACCCGATCGTAAGCTTTCTCCATATCAACGAATGTACAATAAACTATATTCCTTACTGCCAAAAATTTCTCAATCACTTGTAGCAATACATATAATATCTGGTCCATGCAACCTCTATCTGCCATGAAACCACATTGTACAACCCAATTCTTGCCCACAGTTTTTTTTCACACACACTCTCAATTAAGACTCTCCCAAAAACTTGGCCTGGAATACTGAACAAACTAATTGCCCTATAATTCTTACATTCCCTCTTACTGCCTTTGCCTTTGTACAAAGAAACAGCATTCTACCAGTCGTTAGGAACGTTAACAATCCTGGTACACACATTGAACAACTCACACAATCTAGCAAGTCGTACCGTGTCCCCACACTTGAGCATTAAACTTGTGATCACACCATTTATGCATCTTAAAGCTGGATAAAAACAACACATTGTGGAAAATGCACCTCTATTGGAGCCAGTTGGGATAAAACTCTGGTCTTTCACCCTAGCAAATTATTTATGAGAGGTAAATCAATCAAGTATTGAATATACAACATCACAAATAGGAGCCATTGGAATCTTTAGGTTAGTTCTGGAAATAACTTGCATCAGAACTTGTCACATTTGTTCTCAATCATTCATTTCACATTTGAAGTGTTTTATTTTTACTGAATAATAGTGTTATGCACTCATGCAAACAATTCCATATTAAAATACATTAATTGTGTATTACCAACTCTTCACTTCAACTAAGCTGAAAGACAAACTCTTCATTCTTTACTCACAGTGTAGCAGTCCTGTTTATTTTTATTTTGGTTTGCTTCTCGCTCACATATGAGAGAGATAACTACAGCACTCAGCTGATATCCTGCTCGACAGTACCAAGGTCAAACACAAAAACTCTCGCGCGCGCACACACACACACACACACACACACACACACACACACACACTAGGCATTCATTATATTATTATAGTTGATCTCTTCTACTGATTACCACTCACAGAACAGCTGGCCATTTTTTGTTTACAAGCACAGCATCTAAAACAATCCAACACCTTATCTCAGTCGGTAGAGTGAATGTCATCTGAGCTAAGGGTACCTGGTTTGAATCCCGGCATGGCCAAAAATGTATCATTGGGGAAATGTGGGTTTACCCTTTCCTCACAGTGATTAATTTATGGCCGGGGACTGGATGTTGTGCCTGTCCTAGTCTTAAGTTAGATTATAAGACATACGAAGCTATGCTGGTAGTGTAAAATATATGGCTTGAATAGAAAACTGAGCCAGGCCACAGGCTGGAAACAAGTATAATATTGCTGTATTTCTGCCCTCTTCCACGCCACTTGATGAGTGTATTTTACCCAACCACCAGTAGCGTAATGCTGTCTTTGAGGTTGAGGATATGTTAGTAAACACAACATTAAAAACCAAGAGTCACTCCAGTTAATTATTTATTTTTCCTTTATAGCTTCAAAAGACTCATTAAACCTAGCTTCATACTAAAGTAAAAGCATCCTAAAAAGAACAGAATCTGACAGTTACAAAAGTTGATAAAACTTGGTACACTCATATTCATTTATATTTGCACACATTAAGTTGTGTGATCTGTTAAAAAGTACAACAAAAAATAATTCACTAGGAACGGGTTTGTCAAAATTTAATGGGAGAAAGTCCAGTTTGGATAGTTAGAAGTCCAAATAACCCGTAATTTTGGGATTTGTCATTGTTAAGGATGTAAAAATGGTGACATAGACAATATTTCATGAAAATAACACATTTATTTACAGTATGATAAAGTATTTGGAATAAGATGTAATATTTGGTCACAAAGATTTTGTTAGAAAAAATATATATATATATATACTTTTTCTTTTAAATTCGATTATCATTTTATAATACCTATAAGACTGTTGCATATTTCACCTTCTAACCACAAACGTAACGCTACTTGGGTTACTATATTTTGCAGGGCATGATTGTATTTGATGTCTGTTAATATTAATTAAGTTTGTATGTTGATTTTATTAGGGCATTCTGAATGAACCAAACTTCGGATAGTTACAATTTGGAAAAACAAATTTCTGGTGTACAACCATATCCTGCTATTATGACATGTTAGGTTCCAGACCATTGTTGTAAAGCGAAAAAAGTCTTATTTTTTATATATCAATGTATGTGCAGTCATGGCGCCCATAAATGGGTAATAAGTTCCCTCTTATCACTCTGCAATACTAACTTTTTATTATTATTTTATAAGAAAAAATCAGAGTTCTGTGGATGGGATTTGGCTGCCATTTGCTATTAACAACTTTGAATCATCAATATCTGAGTTAATAGATATAAAAATTATAATGTAGACTTTCCCCATTCCATAGTCAACAGCTTTCTTATCATTAGATGGTCTAAAATTCCCTCCCACAAGGTTAAATTCCTGAAATGTTCTCTCAAGGAGGGAGGGGGTTGCCACACCCCCAGCAGAGAGTACTCCAATCCACCTCCCACCCCCATTTAGAAAACCCACATGTGTGCCCTTGAGTACGTACTGTCCTACAATTGTCATAGCTGCATAAATGATGTAATAAATCATTTATTATCAAACTGTCACTAATGTTTTGGTGCTGAAGGAGTGCAGTTTGAAGGGAATCCGATAGGTAAATGGGAAAGAAGCATCTTACGTTGGTTTGGGCATGTTGAGAGGATGAGTGTGAATCGAGAAACGTGACAAATATATGAAGGTAGAGTGTGGGGATGAAAAGGAAGGGGTATGCCATGACTAAATGTTGTAGCTGAATGTGTGAAAAATGGCTAAATGTTGTAGCTGAATGTGTGAAAAATGGCTAAATGTTGTAGCTGAATGTGTGAAAAATAGAAACATTAAGAATTTTGAGAATAAAAGAGCGTGTATGACTCTGTGTATGTATGTTATTGAAGCGAAGGGAGTATACAAGGATAGGGAGGCGGAGAGAAAGTTAGTGAGGAGGGATTAAGAACGGATTTTTTTTTTTTTAAGGACAGTTTCTTGCCTACCCCGAAAGGGAACAGCGTGATTAGATATGTATTTATGCAATTAAAATAAATACAGTATGTATGTGATTTTGCCACACTCTAGTCCTAAGGCAAGCACTTTTTTTTTACATTCATCATGTTGCTAAATTGTATCAGCGAGGCAGCTGTCGGATACTCAGTGTATAGTCACAATTTAAAACCGTTGTATGAGTGAGGCAGCTGTCGGATATTCGGTGTATAGTCACAATTTAAAACCATCGTATGAGTGAGGCAGCTGTCGGATACTCGGTGTATAGTCACAATTTAAAACCATCGTATGAGTGAGGCAGCTGTCGGATACTCGGTGTATAGTCACAATTTAAAACCATTGTATGAGTGAGGCAGCTGTCGGATACTCGGTGTATAGTCACAATTTAAAACCATCGTATGAGTGAGGCAGCTGTCGGATACTCGGTGTATAGTCACAATTTAAAACCATCGTATGAGTGAGGCAGCTGTCAGATACTCGGTGTATAGTCACAATTTAAAACCATTGTATGAGTGAGGCAGCTGTCAGATACTCGGTGTATAGTCACAATTTAAAACCATCGTATGAGTGAGGCAGCTGTCGGATACTCGGTGTATAGTCACAATTTAAAACCATCGTATGAGTGAGGCAGCTGTCAGATACTCGGTGTATAGTCACAATTTAAAACCATTGTATGAGTGAGGCAGCTGTCAGATACTCGGTGTATAGTCACAATTTAAAACCATCGTATGAGTGAGGCAGCTGTCGGATACTCGGTGTATAGTCACAATTTAAAAACATCATATGAGTGAGGCAGCTGTCGGATACTCGGTGTATAGTCACAATTTAAAACCATTGTATGAGTGAGGCAGCTGTCAGATACTCGGTGTATAGTCACAATTTAAAACCATCGTATGAGTGAGGCAGCTGTCGGATACTCGGTGTATAGTCACAATTTAAAAACATCATATGAGTGAGGCAGCTGTCGGATACTCGGTGTATAGTCACAATTTAAAACCATTGTATGAGTGAGGCAGCTGTCAGATACTCGGTGTATAGTCACAATTTAAAACCATCGTATGAGTGAGGCAGCTGTCGGATACTCGGTGTATAGTCACAATTTAAAAACATCATATGAGTGAGGCAGCTGTCAGATACTCGGTGTATAGTCACAATTTAAAACCATTGTATGAGTGAGGCAGCTGTCGGATACTCGGTGTATAGTCACAATTTAAAACCATCGTATGAGTGAGGCAGCTGTCAGATACTCGGTGTATAGTCACAATTTAAAACCATTGTATGAGTGAGGCAGCTGTCAGATACTCGGTGTATAGTCACAATTTAAAACCGTTGTATGAGTGAGGCAGCTGTCGGATACTCGGTGTATAGTCACAATTTAAAACCATTGTATGAGTGAGGCAGCTGTCGGATACTCACTGTATGGTCACCATTTAAAACCGTCACATAAGCGAAGAGTCAGAAAGCAGGGTGTGCCTGTAACAATAACAAAGTAAAATGTTATCATTGTTAACCTCCCAAAAATTGTTTGTACACAATTTCCTTTCTACTGTGTTCTTACCAAGGAGTCTAACTGAAATACTTATCAGTTTTAGTTCCTGTTTCGGTTCTCCAAACTAGATTTTAAAAGTTCTGGTTTTTGTTTTGGTTATAGAAAAATAAAAGTTCCTTTTCTTTTTGGTTCTCAATGAGGGTCAAGTTCTGGTTCTTAAAAATTTATATTTACTAGTTTTAGTACCATTAAAATATTTGTAAATAAAACAAATTATTAAAGTATATTTTACTATAAAATAAATACAAATAATTCAGGGACTTTATGATTGCACCATTTATTTATAATTCAGGGCAACATTTGAGTATCAGATCATTTTATTTCATTTAAGTTTCTCAGAATAATGAAAAATAATAAAAATACCGCCACTCTGGTCTAGTGGTCAGAGTTACTGGCTACAGATCCAGAGGGTCCGAGTTCGATCTCCGGTGCTTCCAGACTCTTCTGTCTAGCAGTGGGTCTGGAACTGGGTCTACTCAGCCTCGTGAGGACAATTGAGGAACCACGTGAATGAAAAAGTAGCGGTTGCTGCCTAAAAAACTGAGATTAACAGCCTGAGGGTGTGCTGACCAGATGCCATCCTCGATTTGCATAAGTTGGCACTATCTTCGCTAACAGATGGCGGCTATTTGGTTGGTATAGCTCAATTTCAGGCTGACGCCATTGAACTTTTTTTAATAATTTCATTTTACTTTCAAATCAATAGACTATATAGAAAAATGTTATTTATACATATTTTCATTTGAAAAAAGGTAAATAAATTGAATTAAATAATGCTGATTTGATGCAGCCAAACCAGATAATTCTTACATCGGGAACAAATGAAAATAGTGTAGACCTATATGATTCTATTTATTTGTCTAAAATATTTAAATCCCCCATATAATGTAGGCATATCCGTCAATTATTTTTATGTATAAAAACATTATTTTAGAATTAATTAACAGGCTATTAAAATAATATTTTAATAATGTTCATATTTGATTTGGTAAGGAGTAATAAATGATATATCTTCTTTGTTATTATTTTTATTCCCTTCTCCTTATTTGATAGTAGCTTAGTCTTATATGACGACATGTTTCGGTGTTATTATTGATGTTACGCCATTTTCTGGTCTTATCTAGGGAAAACCCAACCATATTTAGAGAGTAGTTCATACCCCACTCTTCAAGAACTTTAAAATAGAATTGAACATCACTAAACAAATAGCAACATCCAACGACTATTTCCACTCAGTAATATACAAAATTCTACAAAAACAAAAACCTCAAATGACCAAGAAATCTAACCTCAAAGATCTTCCAACCAACCTTGCCCAAACAAAATGGATAGAATTTAATTATACATGCAAATTGCAAAGAATCTAACAGAAATTCCCATCTCTTTGGAAAAAAATAATCTGAATTTCTCTCTGGACAAACAAACAGTTGGAAAAACAATTTCAACAACCCTAATCTCAACTCTAAAAATCAATTTAACCAAAGTAGTATCCACAAATTAAAATGTGAATGTTAACAGTATACATCGGATAGACCAGAAGGAGAATTTAACTTGATATGCTGAACACATAAGTGATTTTAAATACAATAGATACAATTCTAAATTCGTTGAACATTTATAACTTTCTACTCATCAATAACTGTATGATAAACATAGATGAAAGCATACACGTCCAAACAGCCATTATGAACAACATTTTACCTTAAATGAGCAAACCAATTTTGAAAATAAATCCCTCGCCAACATAATTAAAAAACTGTGTCGACCTCGCAAACCTCTTGGTTGGGTTGACCCAGCAAACCCCTTGGCTGAGTCAATACAGCAAACCTCTGAGCTGGGTTGACCCACCAAACCACTTGGCTTCAAGCCAGAAAACCATTTGGCTCAATCAACACAACAAACACCTTGGTTGGGTCAACCCAGAAAACCATTTGGCTGGGTCGATCCATCAAACCCCTTGGCTAGGTCAACCTAGAAAACCCATTGGTTAGGTCAACCTAGCAAACCCATTGGTTAGGTCAACCCAGAAAACCGCTTGGCTAGGTCAACCTAGCAAACCCCTTGGCTGGGTCAACCCAGAAAACTACTTGGCTGGGTTGATCCAGCAAACCCCTTGTTTGGGTTGACCCAGAAAACCTCTTGGCTTGGTCGATCCAGAAAACCTCTTGGTTGGGTTGACCCAGAAAACCTCTTGGCTTGGTCGATCCAGCAACCTATATGGCTGGGTCAACCCAGCAAACCCCTTGGGTGAGTCGATCCAGAAAACCTCTTGGCTTGGTCGATACAACGAACCATTTGGCTGGGTCAACCCAGCAAACCCCTTGGCTGAGTCAATACAGCAAACCTCTTGGCTGGGTCGACCAAGAAAACCTGTTGGCTTGGTCGATCCAGCAAACCACTTGGCTGGGGCAACCCAGAAAACCACTTGGCTGGATCGACCCAACAAACCACTTGGCTGGGTAAACCTAGCAAACCTCTTAACTGGGTCGACCTAGCAAACCTCTTGGCTGGGTTGATCCAGCAAACCCTTAGGCTCCAAGTTCATACACCTACCGGATGTGCTCAACATAATACTTGCGGATATCGATCAACAACCTAAAGAACTTCTAACCTTAAATGAGCTGGATACTGACCACATCGCAGTCTTCTGTCGGCTTCCGTTGAAAACTAATCCTCAAAATTCATACCTAAGAAGGAAAATACCAAACAGCGACTGGCATAAACATCAAAACATTTTAAATAGGGTTGTTTCGGTCAATATGGAGGTCGACTCGACGGAAGATGTGGACATCTTTATCTTCCTCCTTGCACCAACTCTGTTTGAAGCTCAGTGATTAATGGCAAGTCAGAGCCCAGTGCCTCCACAAGCAGCTAGGCCGAGACCTAAGCGGTTGCAGTCCCCTTTGGGACCATTTAGCCTGCCAGCGTGACCTCCCCTACTACCGGGAAGATGAGCGCATGTAGAAGCGTTGCAGGTGACTCGGCCCTTTTTAGGGCCAACAAGGTCACTGGAACGGTCTCCCCAACTACGGGAAAGGTGCGCACGAAAGTCGTCCAAAAGGAGAAGCTGGTGACTCCTGCACGGGTGAGACCAGCGGGCCCCCTCCACTTCTCGGAGGCTAACGTGAAGCTAGTGGCTGCCAAAAAGAGTCAACTGCCTTTCTCAGGGTAGTAGACAATTTGGCTCTTTCTGGGGCCAACAAAGCTGCTGACATGACCTTCCAAATTACCAGAGAGGTAAGCGCAAACAGCAGCCCACAGGAGAATTCAGCCCTTCTCAAGGCCAACCAATTCAGCGCGGGTGAAGCCAGTGGTACCCTTCCAACTACTGAAGGTGAGTGTGCCAATGGTGGCCGCCACCAAGAGTCACTTTCCCTTCTCGGGGCGAGTGATGATTAGGTCATTTCTAGGGACAGCAGGGCATCCAGTATGCTTTTCTCGGGCTTACGCTCGGTGCCGCCAGCAGTGCCGATGCGGGCCAGTCCAGTGGTACCCCACCAACTTTAGGAGGTTTACGTGCCGCTGACAGCCAAAATGTACTGGAGACCCCTTAAGGATATCCAGACCAAAAACTGGGAAGGAAAGCTAAAGTTTAGGCCAGCACAATCCATGGGAACCTAACGGTGTCAACAGAAGCCTAGACCAGGAGGAGCCTAGCAGTCCTTCGCTAAGTAAAGACCGCAGTAGGCGGAATTAATGCGCGCGTTACCGCAAAGGTCTAAAGACCCGCACCAACACCAGCACCCCTTGCCAAGGGGTGTTGTGCAGAGAAAAGCGCCCGGCTGACTTCTCAGAAGACCGGGTTACACCCTTCTCGCGTAATGATAACACGTGTGAGTCCATAGATATTGGGGGTCTATCTTCAGGGTCAAACATCTCATTGACGCGTAACGAGTCTAGCCAGGGTCAGATGAAGGGTTTGATGGCTACTGGACCGTAAGTACCCTGCCGAAAGGGTAGGGCCGGCAACGCCAAGAGACTACCGGAGGGCAACACCAACCATTTAGGCAGTACCTCTGCCAGTGGAAATACGCAGAAAGGTGGCCCATGTCGGGGTGTGCCTTGGTCGAGCTGAAGTGAGAAGTGTAAACACGCAATCCGTTCCCCACCCCGACCAGGCCCCAGAGGTTCTGGGCCTGCCCACAAAGCCACGGGTAGGATCACTCCCATCATCCTGTGTGATGTAGAGGACTACTCCAAGGTGGCGAAGGCCATTCTTACAGAGCTTCAAGAGCCGGTGAAGAACGTAAGGCAAACGGGAGATCACGTGCGACTCCAGTGTAGTCCAGATGGAACTTACCAGAACCTCCAAAAGCTCCAGCTTAGACTCGGGGACCGGCACTGGTCCTAGGAGCTGGGTAAGGAGCGGCGTGTCAAGAGACTTCTGACCAACACCAAGCCAGATGACGTTCAGGGAGAGCTGGAGGAGATGTGATTCCCCGTGAAAACCGTCACCCAGATGCTTTCTCAATGAAAACAGGACCGGAAGACTGAAGAGAAGCAGAGATTGCCTATCTTCGTCATCTCTCTGACTCCCGGAGAGTACACCGCAAGGCCGTATACTCTTACAGTCTTGTGTGGGCTTCGCATATCACTGTAAAGGTACAGGTTACCCGGTGGCCTCGTTCAGTGTAAGAACTGCTACTGGTTCATCCATGTGCGAAAGGACTGGTCTGACAGGCGGAGAGGTGATTTCCCCCGAAGTGCCTGCACTGCTCAAGCTCTGGATCGCCTCAGCCTGATATGGTTGACGGATTTACAAGGCCCTAAGGGGGAAATGCTTGGCACGAGCCTCCAAGGTTCGCGATGGGAGGACGGATGGCCAAGGCGAAGGCCAGAAAACCTAGGGGCACGTTGTTGGATGGAGAGTGACCGTGACCTCTTCTCCAATAACAATGCAACTTGTTAACTCTTTCACTGGTACGTTGATAGGGATAACAACAACCCCTCTCTCCCCAGGCCGAGGCTCCGGCCAAAGTCGCAGTCCCAGAACCAGCCCCGGATGGCCCCTCATAACGCCTAGTTGAGTATCTGCCCAGACTGCCCCTCTTCCTCCCAATCCTCTCAACCCTTCCCCCGCTCCTATTACTGCCAAACCTGCACCATTTCACCCAAAAACCTCTTTCTCCCTTTTGCCCCCCTCCTCCCTTAAAACCCACCCCATAGGCTGATGTATCCAAACAAAAAAATATTGAACTGCTTTAAGAAATCCTAAGACTGGACCCAAGGGACTTTTCATCGAGTTTCTTGAGGATGATCCAGGATCCTCCGAGGAGCAACTGTGGCCACCTGGCTATGGAGCATATCATCCTCTATCTAATCTCCCATGGCGGCACATTCGAATAGAGGATCACCAGTGTTGAAGGAGCTCACTGTCGCAATATGGAATGCCA
This sequence comes from Timema genevievae, assembly GCA_902155825.1. Taxonomy (NCBI): domain Eukaryota; kingdom Metazoa; phylum Arthropoda; class Insecta; order Phasmatodea; family Timematidae; genus Timema; species Timema genevievae. Next base: position 64,013 of record CABFWO010002683.1, read on the forward strand.
ACGGAGTCGCGAGGAAGAAGGCTGAGCTTGAAAGTTTTTTGGCTAAATATCGTGTCGATGTAATGCATTTGGGGAAAACTCACTTGCACTCCGTAATGAGGTTCTGGTTGGAAGAGGTTATCTGTCATCGAAGTAATCGAGTGGGGGATGTGGCCAGGGGTGGGACGGACGTCTTATTTCTAGGGGGCCACAGCCATCACGCCACATCACCTCCTCCCTTCCAACACATGAGAGCATCGGCTATCCAAATGGTGACTTCTACCTGCTAAGTGTGTCTCATCTCCATCTATTTCCCCTCACACCATCGATTCAATCAGGCTATTGGAGCAGACATGAAGGCCTTGCTTCGAGGTACCACGCCAGTTATAATCGGTGGTGACTTCAACGCAAAGCGCCCTTCATTGGGATCTGGGATTATGGATGCTCGCGGCAGACTGATCCGCTACGTCATATATCAACACGGCCTTGTGGCCTCAGGCCCTCCCAACCCACCCACTTCCCTTATAATCCTCGTTGCCTCACGGGCATCCTACACTTCGTTGTCACCAGAGGGATCTGACATCGATTGGTTTTGAAGTATCTAGCAGATTTTGACTCAGATCACAATCCTGTTCTTGTGAACTTCCGACGTGCATTGTCCTTCATCGACCCCCCAGTAAGCTGCACAGACTGGGACAGGTTGAAAATGTGTTGAGATAGTTTGGGATCACCCCTACTATTCGAACGACGGCATAAATCGATCATGGTGCGGAGCTCATAACTTCCACCATCAAGGGAATGCTTGAAACATTGGCACCGAGGTACCGTCCTAAGAGGGCGCCACAGGCTTCCTTGACCGATTATATCCTCAGGCACGCCCAGGAGAATAATTGGTTGAAGGGACCCGGTAGACAAGGCCAACTGGAATCACAAAGTCTATGTAGTTCGCAAGATGGTCCAATAATAACGAAACAATGTCTGGAAGTACAAGATTGAGAGCCTGTATGTACAGGACAGGTCCTTGTTGCGGATGACGAGGAAATTTATTAGGGCTTCTGCACCAAAGCCGCATATCATCTGATGGAGTGGGGTGGCCAACTCCAACCAGGAAAAGGCCGATGCTCTCGCTGAGCAGTTAAAGGTACAATTGGTACCAATTGACAACCCATCAGGCCGGGTGCACATTGCACACGCGGAGGTCATTATAGATGTCTCCTAAAGAACCTTATATGAAATCTAATCTACAAACTTGGTATAAATGTAGCATGCTTTATCTGCTCCAAGACTAAACAAATCGCCCTGAATGGACGGTATCAGAAACGTGATCCTCAGGAACCTGTCCCCGGAGGCGATTAACTTCCTCGTGGAGTTATTCAACTCCATCCTTCTCCTGAGTTAATTCCCTGAGCTCTGGAAGCATGCCAACCTCCTCTGCTTCCACAACCCGGTTAAGGACCCAGCCCTAGCTTCATCTTACCGACCGATCAGCTTAATCGGCTGTTTGGACAAGGTGTTAAAAGACTGCTATTGACGAAACTGACTAGGCATGTTCGGTGTGGAGACATGCTTGTTAACAATTAGTTCAGCTTCTGGGCCTGACACGCAACGTCCCATCAGATTGTCTGCCTGGTCGAGCAGGTCACGAGGAACTTCATCATCAATAGGCTATCCAGTGCTGTTTTCTTGCATGCGAACGACATTCCAAAATCCCCAGACACTCGGTTGGGACTTTATACAGAAGCTACGGCTCTAGTAGCGGAGTCGTAAAGGCAGCTGCTGGTGGATAAGAGAGTCCAGACTCACATGGCGAAGTTGGAGGTGGGGCTAACAACCTGGGTGACGAATATAAACGCGCAGAAGAGAACAACACTACTTTATATTAGGAAGAGAAAGTACTAGAGGCCGGCTCCTCTCCAGCTTTTCGGAGAATAGATCAGGTGGGAGAACAGTGGACAAAGGCTTGTGTGCCTTTGCCCACTGCTGAATAGGAGTAGTATCCTGTCCCAGAGGAACCTACTAAAACTGTACAAACCGTTGTTCAGGCCGATTCTCGATTATACCTGTCTCGCTTGAGGTCACCTGTAGTATACGTATATAAGGTTTCAGGCTCTCCAGAACCAATGTCTGTGGATCATTGTAGACGCCCCATGGTACGTTCGCGACGTGGTCCTCACCCAGACTCCTTTGAGTAGTGTTTCTGCAAGTGTATATAGAAACCCTTATTCGGTTTGCCACTTTATTTTTCCCCCTCACTAATATTATGTCTTACCTTGTTTCAGAGCATTCACGAAATGCGACAACTCGTGATTAAGTACCTTCAATAATATGAGGTGACAATTGGTCGGTACATGCTATAATTTGTTCTTGTGCTCCCCTTTATGGAGCATTAGATCATGTTCACATTCGTTTCGTTTTTCTTTTCGTAATCGTGACGGACACATATTTAACCTTTGTCGTCGAGAGCCCGAGGAGGTCGGAAATATCTGCAACCTATGGGACATTTCAAAAGAGTACGAAGACTCAACGTGGACGCCATCATCATAACAAAGCAAACCAAAATAAGAGTACTAAAACACAACAAATATCTAGGTGGTCTAGACGGTGTCTAAGGCTGCGATAATTTTAATGGTGCCAAACTAGTTGCTTAAAGACGTAATACGCAGACGTATGCAAATCAATACCTTGCAGTCAGTGACCGTCTTGGGAGACACACACAACAATCCACTCTCCCTCACATCCGTGTGCCACTAGCCAGCTCTTTTCAGGGCAGTGTGAAATGACCGTGGCACCACACTAGAACAATGAAATCATAAAACACATCTTGACTAAATCACGTACAAACCGCAATGCAAAATTATCGATCTCAGTGGCCAGCCCAGAGACATCCGACATGAAGACCTATCGTGACGGCAACGATTCATTCACTCTAGTGGACAACATGAGGAGAAATTAAAAAAATGCAAGAACACAAACAAGACACAAGCCCAAAAAATAGTCAAAACTACCACCAAAAAATACCAACCGCTTGAAACCGAAACACAAACAAATACTGACACACTCTCAACACAAACCGACACCAATAAAAAGCAAGACATACACCAATTGTGACCGTAGGCATTTACAGCTACAAAAATATTACAGATATAGCTAAAGACACAGATACCACCACAGGTGTCCGTTAAATTAAAGATGGACTTAAAATCCAAACCGCCTCGACCAATGGCTACCAACTGGTTCAAAGTCTCCTCAAGGAAATGAATAAGGATTTCACCCAAATCTCCCTCGTGACAAGCCGGTGAGGAGGGTAGTCATCAACGGACTGTCACCAAACGTGGACCAATGGACATTAAGGCTGATCTAATCGACATAGAATACGAGGTGACATACGTGCGTCAGTTTAACCAAAAGACAAAGGTGACCAACATCACCCAAATTATTACGCTACTCCCAACATTTTTGGACTCCCTTGCCAAGACCGAAACCCGCACCACCATCTATGGAGTAAGGTTCATCAACTAGACTTGGCTTACAATTAAACACTTCTTCCCTCCCCAGAACACAATTGTGCAATATCATAACTTATTATACAGACAACTAATCCAATCCATCATCCTGTGCAACGGTGTGGTATGGAGCTATGCTTCTAAAACGCACACCCGCAAATTTCAGGGAACACAGAATAAAAGACTGAGAACTCTCACTGGGGCAAACAGACGCAATAGAATAGCAGACATTCACACAATGACGAACTGCCTTCAAAGCCGGAAACAGATTTATTTTACGACCAGACAAAAACGTACACCAAAAAACTTGTTAGAGGACTCTAACAATACGGCACCACAAACGAACCAGGCTGGCTCGGTTGAGAACTAATTTATTCCAATGACTTATTACAAAATAAAATCGGCAGCAGAGCCATCAGACCTCCTCATCAAACCCATTTCTAAAATCCTTTCCCCACCCTGACCTTCTCGCACAGCTCGCACATTTTATCCCATTACAATCTTTGTCACGGCCACTGGGATAATCGACTAGGTTTTTTACAAGTCAGAGAATAATACTGGCACGGGGGTCAGCCCCAGATGGTGAATGATAATGTATCGCCTATAGACAAATGCTAAGAAAAAAGATCTTACCAACCCCTATCCCCTACCAGGACTTGATCAAACAACGACCGTCAACTCTCCAAATCCCAAGAAAAAAAATTCTACCTATAACTGAGACCCAGTGTTATCATTTTCAAACATTATTTCACTCACCCTTAAACACAACTGTAATTTAGTTTCAGCCGAACTTCAACATCAACAGGCTGACTGGTGTGGTCTTTCTCGACGTGGCAAAGGACTTCGACCATGTTGGGCACGAAGGTCTCCTTTTCAAACTTCTTTCCTTGAACCTACCCTTTTACCTAGTTAAGATTGTACAATTTTATATATTCTACCGTACCTTCTCCACTACCTTTGGGAACGCCACTTCCCAAGTAAGAAGCATCCGGGCTGGAGTGCCATAGGGTTTCCTCATGGGCGCATATCTCTTCAGTCTGTATGTGAACGACATTCCTAAATTTCATGACACCAAGTTAGCACTTTTTGTGGACGACACGGCTCTAGTAGCGGGGTCGTAGTGAGGCCAGCTGGGAGAACCGAGTCTTGCACCTGACGCAGTTGGAAGGGTGGCTGAACAAGTGACCATCTGGAGGACAAGTTTTAACGTGTAGAAGAGCACAGCAGTTCACATGGAAAAGAAAGTTCTATAGGTCAGCCCCACTCTGTCTGTTCGGAGAGCAGATAAGATGGGCGAACAGTGCTAAGTACCTGGGACTTACGCTGGACACCAAGCTGACCTGGCGAATACACTGCACAGAAAGACTGAACAAGGCGAGACAAAGGCTGGAAATCCTAGGCCCATTGCTTAACAGACGTAGCGCCCTGTCCACAAGGAAAGGTTTGACAATGTACAAACAGTTGCTCAGGCTGATCCTTGACTATGCGTGTCCCGTTTGGGGTCACCTGACGGACACGTTAGTGAGGAGGATGCAGGCATTCCAGAGTGCGTGTCTGAGGATCAATGTGGCCACCGCCTGGTGCGTTTGCGATGTGACTCTGCATCGTGATCTGGAGATGCCTACCACTTCAGGAAACTGGCGCAGTCTTTCTACACAGGCTTTCCAGTGCCACCAATACTCTTATCCAGGGGATTGTAAACTACATAATCGACACTGGAGGGTGCCACTGACGTCCCAAAGCCCTGATCAGATAAAGGAGAAGTGTAAAACAGTGGTCAGTGGGAGGTTCTCACCCAGCCCTCCATAGATTAGTGTCCCTGCACATAATTCTTAAAACCCTAATTCGGTTAGCCAATATGCTTTTTTCCCCATTAATAATAATGTTTTTTTTTTGTTTCAGAACATTCACGAAATGCGACAACTCGTTAGTAATTCATTCCGAAAATAACACCTTGCTTGGTTACTATGCCATCTACCCTGGAGGGTGCCACCGACGTCCCAAAGCCCTGCTCGAATAAGCGAGAAATGTAAAACAGTGGTTTGGGATGCCCAGTCCCCCACCCCCCCAACACCACCATAGAGTAGTGTATCCGCACGTAACTCTAAAAACCCTTATTTTGTTGGCAAATATACTTTTTTACCCATTAATATTAATATTTTTTTTATTCAAAACCTTCGAGAAATGCAACAGTCCTTTAGAGTTAATTTCCTGGAAACCACACTGTGTGACCAATTGGTCGGTACTTGTTGGAATTTGCTTTCGTGCTCCGCTTCAGGGAGCATTAGAGCATGATAATCTGCGTCTGCGTTTAAGCCGCATTTCACTAATTTCATCTCATAAGGTCACGACTGCTGTGACTCGATACTCAACCATAAAATCAACCCAGTACTCCTTTACAGACGAGACGACATTACTGTCTCTGGTAGATTCGGAACGGGCAACATCCAAATGGTAATGAGGAGATGGGAGTTCAAGGTGTCGTCCTGCCTACCCCCCTTACGTTTACCTAGCTGGTTCAAGCTTCGAGCGTTTTGAGAGATCTACGACGTGCTGTTATACGATGGAGTCCATGGGGAGAAGAAAGGAGTCAGCATCGGGGTTGAAGCGCGCCCGTCGGACGAGGAAAAGAAATCGGCGGCGAGCGTAGGAAAAAGCACCGTCAGCAGTAGACTTGTGCAGCCCGTCATGGTCGGGGAAGTCGAAGATATCCACTTCTATTAACCTGAAGACCGATGTTTTAGCGGCTGCGGCCACTTTGGGGGCCAACAAGAATGGAAACGCGACTTCCCCAGCTACCGGGGAGGTGCATGCGAGCTGTGGTGCGTAAAAACGCCAGTGGAGCGTCTCCAACTTCCGGAGGTTATTGTGTCGCTGGACGTAGTCAACAGGAGTCACATGCACTTCTAAAGGCGGGATACAATATAGTCCTTTCCAGAGTCAACAAGGTTGGCAGCACGACCTCCCAAACAACCGGTGAGGTGCGAACAAGTGGCAGCCTAAAGGAGGATTCGGCCCTTTTTCAGGGCCGATTACCCCAGCGCGGGCGAAGCCTGCGGGTCCACTTCACTTACCGGAGGTTGCTGCCAACTTGAGTCGACTCCCTTTCTCAGGTTGAAAGACGATATTACTCTTTCCAGGGCCAACAAGGCTGCTGGCGCGAGCTCTCAAAATATAGGGGAGGTGCACGCAAGCGGTGGCCAACAAGAGAATTCAGCCATTCTCAGGGCCGACAACTTTATTGCCAGTGAATCCAGCGGAGTCCTAACTTTAGGGGTTGTGCGTGCCACTGACGGTCCAAAAGTATTGGAGACATTCCAGAAACCAGGAAGGCGAAAGCTCTAACCAGCACGATGGGTGGAAACCTTACGGTGCCAACTGAAGCCCTGACCAGGGAGAGCCTAGCAGTGATTCGCTGGTAGAGACCGTGGTAAGCGGAAATTACGCGTAAGCTACTGCATAGGTCCAAAAGACCTGCGTCGACACCTGCACCTCTCTCCAAGGGGTGTCGTGCGGAAAGAAGCGCCCGGCTGACTTCTCGTCAAACTCGGAAAACCGGGTCACACGTTTACTGCGTGTTAACAACTCACGTGAGTCCGTAAACGTTGAGGGACTATCTTCAGAATCAGACCTCTCGTTGACGAGTGATGAGTCGAACGAGGGAAAATGAAGGGTTTGATGGCTATTAGACCGTAAGATCCCGCTGAAGGGGGAGGGCCGGCAACGCCAAGAGGTTACCGGGTAGAAAACCCAACAATTTATGCGGTAACACTAGTGATAGTAACAAGACGAAAGGTGGCCCGGGCCAGAGTGAGCCAGAGTCGGGACAAAGTGGGAAACAGGCGAAACCTATGGGTAAAAAGGCCAGCCACTCCTGCCCCAACTAGGCCCCATCTGTTCTAGGCCTACCCACAAGGACAAGGTGAAGATCCCTTCCATCATCCTGTATGATGTAGAGGACTACCCAAGGTGGCGAGGACCATTCGCTCCAAGCTTCAAGAGCTGGTGCAGGCTGTAAGGCAACCGGGAGATCGTGCACAACTCCAGTGTGGTTCGGAGAACTCCTACTTCTAAATGATAAATGCTTCGGCCTGATTTAGGGGTCCAGTAATGGTCCTACAAGCTGTGCAAAGAGTGGCTGGTCTGGCTTGTGATCAAGGGACTTTTGACCAACAGCAAGCCGGATGACGCCCGGAGAGAGCTTGTGGAGATGGGATTCCCCGTGAAAACCATCACCCATTTGCTCTCCCAATGGAAACGGGACCGGAAGACAGGAGAGAGGCAGAGATTGCAAAACTTCGTCGTTTCTCTGAATCCCGGGGAGCACACTGCAAGGTTCTATTGTCTTAAAGTCCTGTGCGGGCTTCGCATCTCGTTGGAGAGATACAAGCCACCTATGGCTCCCGTTAAGTGCAAGTACTACTACTGGTTTGGTCATATGCGGAAGGACTGCCACCCCAGCCCGAGATGTGAGTTATGTGAAGGTGAATACGAGAGGGGCATGTGCTCGGAGGAGAGGCGATCTCCCCTCAAATGCCTACACTGCTCAAGAACTCACTCCTTGGTCTGGCGGGGGTGTCTGACGTACAAGAACCTACGGGTGGCAGAACGGCACGCGCATCCAAGGTTTGCGAAAGGAAAGACAAATGGCCTAAGTAAAGCCCATAATTCCTCGGGGCACATTGTGGAACGTAGGGTGACCGTGATTACAGCTCTAACACAAAAACCACTGGCGAACATTTCGCTGGTGCGTTGATAGGGAGCACAACACCTCCCTGCTAGGCCAAGGCTCCCGCCAAAGCCACATTCCCAGAACCAGCTCCCACTGGCCCCTCTTCCCCTCCACTCTATGACCTACCTGAGACCGCCCCTCTTTCTCCCAATCTTTGCACCCCCTCCCCCACTCCTATGACTTTCACACTCACACCCTCTCAAATTTCAAACACCTTACTCCCTCTTGCCCCCTTTCCTCCCTTAAAGCCCACGTCATAGGATGATGCAGCCAGGCTCAAAAAGTATTGAGCTGCTCAAAGAGATGCCAGGATGGAATTCTGGAGACTTTTCATCGAGTCTCTTGAGGAAGGTCCAGGTTCTCCGAGGAACAAACGTGGCCACCATAAAACATATCATCCTCTACCTGGTCTCCCATGGTAGCACACCCAAATAGAGGACCACCAGTGTTGAAAGAGTTCACTGTCGCACTCTAAAACAAATACGGCAATGTGCGATTGTGGAGCGGTGGTAACACCAGAGCATGTGATCCTTGAATGTCCGGAAACACAGGAGATCATGACGTTACCACAAAGGAAGATTCAATGACTCATGGTGGGAAATATCCTGAGGGGTCCGAAAAAGTGGAAGTACCTAGATATAATCGTGACAGTAATAACGACTAAGAAAAAAAAGACTATATAATTAGGTTGAAAGAGGAAGGGGACTACAGGTGAAGACGACAAAACTTATGAGTAAGACAGAGCAGGAGACAGAAACAGAAACAGATAGCGACTCATAAGACGAACAAACTGATGAAGACGAAACATTACCAAACTGGGCAGGATAAATGGGAAATGAGACAAATAAAGGGGATTAACACTGGGCCGAAACAAGACAAAGGATTTTGGTTATCCTGAAACCTGCTGTGGCAGCTGGACCTGGATGTCCGGGATTGTGGAACAATACTGGATGAACCGGATAGCTGAATCCTGGCAGGGGTAACTAGCAAATAGAAGAATGTATCAAGGAGCAGGGAGGTATTCCTGCCGTCGAGGGCTTGCATCGCTTGGCAACAAGTGACCACAAGAGGTAACGGCTCGGGCCTTCCTTGGTCAACTGGCGGAGAGAGATGCCTGCGGTTGCAGACATCCAATACCGCTAGGGAAACGAGGTAACTATCACGTCCAGGACAAAGTGAACAACAACAGATGTAAGTGCAGTTGACTGCATAGGTATTAAAATTAGTAAAAGATGTTTTAGGATAAATATAGGACAGGGGGTAAAGTAGACAGTAGGAGAATATTATTTTTAAGTGTAAGTTAGGTGTAAGTTAGATTTAAGTAAACTAAGTCTAGGAATAGGTTTAGGATCCTAACCGGATAGTTATTATGTAAATTAAAAACATAAATCAAAAATAAAGAAAACTGTATAGTATTGTAAATTGAAACCCAACTCGGACTAAATTGTCAGAAGGCGAGTTTTTACTAAGCCGCAATTTAAAAAAACACTTTAAAACGCAAATGGAGTCACAAGGAAGAAGGTTGAGCTCAAAAGTTTTTTGGCTAAGCATCGTAATGCTGTTGGGAGAAACCCATTGACGCCCCCCAATAAGGTTCTCGTTAGTAAAATTCACCTGCCATCGGAGCGACCAATCGAGGGATGTGTCCAGGGCCAGCATGGCCGTCTTGGTCTAAAGGAACCTCGACCATCACACCATATCACTTCCTCCCCTCCAACATATGGAAACATCGGCTGCCCAACTGGTGACGTCTACCACCCCATTGCGTCTCATCCCCATATACTTCCTTCCACACAGTCGGTTTGACGGGCTACTGGAGCAGATATAGGGGCGTTGCTTCGAGGTACCACGCCTATTTTAATCGGTGGTGATGTCAACGATAATCATCCTTCATGGAGCTCTAGGAGTATAGATGTTCTCGGTGGATTGCTCCTCGACACCATATATCAACACGGACTGATGGCCTCCGTCCTCCCACCCCACCCACTTCCCTTACCCTCCCCGTTGACTCCCGGACATCCACGACTTAGCTGTCACCAGAGAAATATGACGTAGATTGGTTATGAATTCTCTATCAGAGCTGGACCCAGGTCACAACCCCATTCTTGTGAAACTGGAACGCGTAATGTCCATTATAGACCCCCTCTCCTCGCGAAAACCCCGACCTAAGGCTCACTGATTGAGACGGGTTCAAAACTGTGCTGAGAGAGAGGTTGGGACCCGCCCCTACCTTTCAAACGGCAGCAGAAATTTATCACGGTACGGAGTTCATAGCTTCCACCATCAAGAGAGCGCTCGAAGCTTCTACACTGAGGCACCATCCTAAGAGGGTGCCAAAAGCTGCCTTGACCGGTTATATCCAGGCACGTCCGCGAGAGTAATCGGCTGAGGAAGGCTTAACAAACCTAAAGAGCCCCGGTAGACAAGGCCAACTGGAACCGCTAAGTCCATGCGTTTCACGAGATGGTCCAAGAATAGCGGAACCATATCCGGGAGGACAAGATTGAAAGCCTGTGTGTACAGGACAGGTCCTTGTAACGGATGATGAGGAATATGATGCAGATTTCCACACCAAGGCCGCTGATCGTCGGACGGAACGGGGTGGCCAACTCCAACCAGGAGAAGGCCGATGCTTTTGCTGAGTACTGAGAGGCACCATTTCTCCCGACTGACAACTCGCCAGACCACGTACACATTGCGCACGTGGAGGTAATCGGAGCGGTCTCTTAGAGACCCTCAGATCAACCCTAATCCACAAACTTGACAGAAATGGCTTAGCTGCTCTAAAGACCAAACAAATCCCCCGGACCAGGCGGTACCAAAAACTCGTTCCTCATAAACCCGCCCCTGGAGATTATTAACTTCCTCGTGGAGTTATTCAACGCCATCCTGCTCCTGAATCATTTCCCTGAGCTCTGAAAGCGCGCTAACGTCCTACTTTTCTCGAACCGGGTAAGGACCCGGCCCTAGCTTCGTCTTACCGACCGATCACCTTGCTTGACTGTTTGGGCAGGGTGTTGGAAGACTGCTACTGACGAGACTGACTAGGCATGTTCGGTGGGGGGTCATGCTGTTGGACGATTTGTTCAGCTTCCAGGCCGGACACGTCCCATCAGCCTGTTCGCCTGGTCGATCAGGTCACGAGGAACTTCAACATCATCAGACTGACCAGTGCTGTTTTCCTTGACGTGGCAAAGCCTTCGACCGTATTTGGCACGACGGTTTCCTCTTCAAATTTCTTTTCTATACCTTCCCTTTTACCGAGTTAAGGTTGTTCAATCTTATTTTTCCCATCTTACTTTCTCCATAACCTTTGGGAACGCCATATTCCAAGTCAGAAGCATCCGGGCTGGAATGTTACAGCGTTCCCTCATGGCCCCTCCTCTCTTCAACTGGTACTATGTGAACAACATTCTGACATCTCCAGACATTCGGTTGGGACTGTATGCGGATGATACGGCTATAGTAGCGGAGTCATGATGAGGCCAACTGGTAGAGAGGAGACTTCAGACTCACATGACGGAGTTGGAGGAGTGGCTGACCACCTGGAGGACGAATATCAACGTAGAGAAGAGCACAACAATAGTCTTTACATCGAAGACAAAGTGCTACAGGTGGGCGGACAGTGTTAAGTACCTAGGACTTACACTGGACGGCAAATTAACCTGAAAAAAAACACGTGACTGAGTGAATAACCAAGGCGTGGGAGAGGCAGGGTTGCCTAGGCCCACTTCTGAACAGGCGCAGCGCCCTGTTTACATGGAACGGATTGACGCTGTACAAATAGCTGCTCAGGCCAATGCCCGATTATTATGCGTGTTCAACGTTGGGCCACCTGGTGGACACTACATAAGGATGCAGGCTTTTTAGAACCGGTTTCTGAGGATCACTGTGGATGCCCTCTGGTACGTTCGCAGCGTGACTCTGCATTGGGACTTGAAGATCCCCACCATCAAAGACCTCTTCAGAAAGCTTGCGTAGTCCTTCTACGACAAGCTTCCTGGTGTCACCAATTATAATAACCAGGGGCTTGGGAACTACGTCATAGACACTGGTGGGTGCCACCGAAGTCCCAAAGCATTTCACTATCCTTTGTGAAAATTTCTTTTTTTAAACTTAATTTTAAGAGGAAACTTTGTAATTACTATGAACCGTGAAATTTGTATTTGGAATAATTTATTATCGAGGTTACAGATGACCTTATGTTTGACATATTGATCCTGTTTGGATGTTCGAACATAGGGCATTATGCTTGGTTGCCTTGTACGCGGTGCGCAAATAATAATAGAATTGATACATATTTTTGAGTTAGGTTTGTTACAAAAATAATGAGTAAATCGTTATGAATAATAAAGGCAAGCATTTCTCTCATAACTTTTTGTGTTAATTTAACTTGTTATATACAAGATCATTAGATGCGGTTACTTTCAAGACAATTTATTATAAACCATTTTCCCCTTTTTATTTTTTGCCTTAATTGGTTTTACTCGCACACCCCAGTAATTGATATGAAGTGTGTCAAGATCTGTTAGTCAGTAATCCTTTTCAATATGAAAATCTATAATTATCAAGAGGGATCATAATAAGAATTCATTGGTATATGTGTGACTGTAAGTTGCACATTTCTGAGAACAATACAGTGTTCTCATGATATTATTATTTGAAATCCTGCCAATTTGCTCCAGTTTCTTTCCTGTTTCCTCTTATCTAGAACACTTCCTTTATTGGGTATAATAAAGAAGGCTGTGTGCAGAGGATGATTTTTCATATAAAAAAACCCGCCTCGGTGTTGAGCTCTACCGCCGAGGACGGGAAGATCGAGGTTTGAATCTCGGTCGAGTGAACTGGGGTGGTTTTTCCTAAATGGTTTTCCACTCTCCCTCCACACAAATGCGGGTTCACTTCCTTTAAATTCAACCCTCCCAATTCATAATCCATTAGAATTATTAGTACTTAAGCGTATAACCTGAACGGGTATTAAGACGCGGTGCTAAATATTATTATTATTCATATAAAAGAGGGTACATTTCTTCTATATTCTACATTTCTCATTTATACCCTGTTAGTATAGTTAAAATACATAGTAATACATAGTGGGGAAAAGAAATTCCTTAGTGAGAAATGGTGAAATATTTCAATATGTTTACAGTTAAATTAAATCTGTTTGTTTATTTACAAATTTCATGTCCATGCTATCAGAGAAACAGCAACCAGCTTCCAGACAGTGAAATCTCTCAATGAACAATGTTTGGTCCTCTTGGCATTATAAAATACTGACCAATCAAAGCAATGTATCTGATAAATAAATACTAGTTTAGATAAAATATAATTAATGTATTAACAAGTCAGGGTGGCGACAAAAATGTTATTATAAAACTCCCAGGTTTTCCAGACAATATTAACAAAAATTCCCCACTTAACCATTTTACAGTTTTTCTTGCTGGATGGGAATTTTTTCGTTTATTACATTGATCACATATTTTCAAGAAGTCCTAAGCTACCAAACATCAACATTCTTATACGTTCTTTCTATAGTATTTAATGTTTTAGAAAATATTTGTGTCCCTGTGTAAGTAAGTTATAAAATAAACCCTGTACAACCATCCCATGTTATAATGCTATATCTTGGAAATACATTTTGTAAACATCGAGAAACAAAATATCTCACTTTTCTTTAAATGTTTGTGTGCAGAGCTAGTCAAGTATTTAAATATGACTTTTCCTTATTTTCAATTGATTCCTTGACATTCTGCGCTTTTCCCCGACATCAAAGAATTCCTTGACTTTTTCAGGTTTTCCCTGTCCGTTGACACATTTTAAGTAGATCAAAATAAAAGGGCGTTTGGTGTTTTTATGTATTTAATATATACTTTTTATACAGAGGTCTTATTATATGTACATATTAAGATAGTGTGCAATGTTATCCTTTTTTTTAATAAAGTGATTAATACAACATAGTAACTGCTCTATAAAAATTTTGCTTTCATATTGAAGTCCATATTGATAACAAATAATAACAAGGGCAATTCTAGTTTGTGCAGGAATATACTGGTACAGAGAAACTAAACACAGTAATGTATATTTGGTTTATTTTCAATAACACAACTTTGTTTTGTAGGTGACGTGAGGTTTTAAGATGGTTTATTTATTGTTGGGAACAGTAGCTGTTTAATCCACATAGTAATCACCCATTTTTGACATAGGTGTGAGGGGGTGAGTGTTATGGGGTCCAAAGCCCCCTACCCCCCAAATTTTTTTTATGAAGTTTCAAACTTAAAGATGGCCTGTATCAAACTTCAAATAACTTAGAGAGGCATTCACTTTTTAATACTTGCCAGGTAACAACACCCCCAAATAGCTTCTAGAGGCATTTCATTTTCAAAAAGTTTCCAGGCTTCTAAAAGCATTCAATTTTCAAAAATGTATTGGGGGGAAGACCACTTTCAATAGTATCTAAGAATAAATAAAAATCCAGGTAATAACCATTCCAAATAGCTTATAGGGCATCCTAATTTATTTATTTTAATTCTGGTTGAGGATCACTTCAAATAAATTCTAGGGAATCTAATTTTAAAACAAAATTCTTATGAACACTTCTCAAAATAGCTTTTAGAAGCATCCAAAATTTTAAAAACTTGCCGAAGGAGAACTACTCCAAAGACTTTAGGAATATCAAATTTAAAAAAATTTCAAAATAGCTGTTAAAAAAAGAAATAATTTTTTTAACTCTCCAAAAAAGGACTACTACCAATAGCTCCTCAGAACATCCAATTTTCTAACACTAGCTAGGCTAGAGGAGGGTAGAAAGTCTCTAAAAACGTTTTTATCACTTGCTTACATCATCCCCACTGGCTTCTTATCATCTTCAACAAATTAAGTCCCACCACTACTGTATAAAATAACAATGTTCTTATTTCTTAGGGTTTGGTAATACGTCTTAACATTATGTCATAAACTTAAGATTTTGAACCCCCAAACCCCTTAATTAAATTCTCCCTACGCCCATGATGTTTGAAGCCCATATTGTTTTGTAATAAAATATATAATATATTTGATACAAAGATTTTTTGTTTCTTATTTTAGCTGACTATAAGAACTAGCTGCCAACCAGATGGTTACAAATGAGTGTCAATTTTAACATGTTCATGTACTTAATCAAAAGAGACAGGTTTGAGTATAATTGATGTTTTAAATATCACCTATCTCTCAAGTGCAAATGTGACTGTTAGGTGGAGCCATTTTGTTTCTCTTTCCATTCTCTCTATATTAGCCATGCTTTCAAATGAGCTTACGAGCTGGATAAAAGCTTCTTGAAGGTTAGATTCACTTCACAAGAAGCCATCTCTGATCTATACTGTCAAGCAACACTTGTATGTAACACACAGGAACAATAACAGCTATACATATGTGTTAAAACATGGAAGGAAGTATTTGCAGAGAGTGAAATGAGATGATGTAATAAACGTGCAAGTCTTAATGACTTATTAGTCGATATTTTGCACATTTCTTTAAAGTAACCTGGTTATTTTGACAGATGTGGACTGCCCAGTTTATTTATTTTTCATAACTTGTCCACACAAATGTAATTCATTTGACTAGATACCTAAGTTAAAACATTTTCTTTTCAAGTAATTGAGATGAGTGCGGGGTATTTTCAGCTATAGCGTACAGACAACCAAAATATGAAAAAACAAATTGAATATGTACACTCCAAAACAATGGAAGGTTGACCTCTCTAAGTAGTCCATACATCACGAAGAGTCCATGCTACTATGTAGTGTAAGCAACATTCCTACTTAGGTGGTAAATGTGTACAGCTGTTTTAGGAAACTAGCTAGTGGTGATAACAATATATTATAGTTTTATAGTAACACATTATTTTATATTAATGAGTCATACAGGTTATCCTTCAAACAACTAATATAAATAACCAGGCGTGCAGGCTAGAAATCAACTAGTCGTTCCTTCATACCATCAATGTAAGTATGAGCTATCATGGATATGTGATGTTAAGTGCAGGAAAAAAATAAGGTTGGAACTATTTTTTAATGTTGTCTGCATTTATAATATTTTTAATGAACTTGTCCTTAGCATGATAAAGTTAAATTATGACTCCGCTATTACCCGGATTTTAAGCTTCAAGCCGAGCTCTTTATTAAACTCAGAAACGAGATTTAAGGTTTTGTAGACTCGTCATTTTCGAACTTCCTCTTGATGTAGGTCCTACATACAAATTGATTTTTAAAATGCAATGCTAAGTATAGGCTATTTAATTTATATATCGGCAGTTTCACTGACTGATAAATCATTTGGTAACTTGACAAACTTTTAAAATTAATATCAAATTTCACATTAATAAGGTAATAGAACTCTATAACTACTTTCGAAAGGTTAACTAATTCGATATTTTCGTCCATTTTGAAATTTATCCTCAATAAAGTTGCAATGCCCTAACAAGGCAATGAGAATAAAAATAGCTAAACAGATCACTAAATACTTGAATAATCATTATTTTTACATGGTCCCTTTCTAATATTAAAATTTTGGTTAGATTAAAAATCTAATATTGAGAATACATATTTATGGTTTTCGAACTTACATAAAAGAGCCTATTTAAAACTTGTATTAATGTTTTTTTTTACAAAACTAACATTATTTAGCTATAGAATCATGTTATTGTCTTATTTTGGGAAAATATTTGCTCATTAAAACGTCAATTTTATGAACTTTTTTTTTGTAACTTTGAGTGTAATTTGAATGTCTTTAAAGACATGAGTGTTGAACCAATCTTAATTATTTTTCTATTATATTTTTATTTGAATGTTCTTATTTTTAAAATACTGCTTTTTAAAGTGTTATTTTTTATTTAAAAACAATATTTACATTTTTTAAACTTTTTTTTCCAAAAGTATTTACTATTTATAAAAATGGGTGTCATTCTTATTTTAAGACCATGTGTTGTTTTCATATATTTTTAAAATATATTTTATGTTTGTTTTGATTTGACATTTTAAACATAATATTTTAGTTTTAAAATAAGATTTTTAAATTATGAATATACTCGAACTCGAGAACTTTTTGAAATATTCACCTCGAATGAAAAATTTAGCTTGCTGACCTCTAATATATTAGTTAGCATCGCGTATAATTACCTGTTCGGGTTATATGCTACCTCTAATATAAATCATTCTTCCCATTTTATAAATTCAAGAATATTAAAAAAAAATTAAGTAAATTTGATTTTAAAAATAGTATGTGCGAAGAGAAAATTCAAACACAGTTAAGAATTTGGATTTTTTTATAAAAGTTTTACAGTATTACAATAGAGATAAGCGATTTTCACCTTAAATTTGAAAAAATACTATAATTTGAGAGAAAAGCTTAAGGTGGACGCGAGAAAAGGGCAATGTTTTAATTAAAAGTTTTTATATATAAACTTTTTTTGATCCAAATAAATCAAATATTGCTTCAGTACAAATATAGAGTTTGATTTTCTTCATATGATGACCTCAACAGTTGTTGAATATCTCTCAAGAGTGTCCTGTAATATAATGACAAACTTTTTATCTTCATTTAAAAAGTTTGTCACCTAATGCCGCTATGCTAACACATGTGAAGAAAATTAAACTCTATGTTTGTATTGAACCACTATTTTGTTTATTTGGGCCAAAAAAAAGTTTTACTATAAAAACAGCAGAAACAGTAAGTGAGCTTTTTTGCGTCCCCTAACTCCCAATGTTAATTAAGTTTATCTCTTGTTTCTATCAATAACTATGGGAAATGGGAATGAACAGAAATAAATGATTGGGGCAGCACTTCCATTAATATTCAATTCTAAAACTTATGAGCACATTGTTTTATTAAAAATATTGTAAAATATATATCCGGTTAAAATAACAATCAGGGGTGGAATGGAATATATCCAGGTTGGGCTGCCGCAAATACTTTTAACTTAAATAAAATTAATCATCCAATTTCAGGTGAATGTTTTTATTACATTTTAATTACAAGTTTCCTCCCTAGTTCTAATGGGTAAATCTTGAGTGTATCCATAATTCCAGCTACAATGGCTTAAAATGTAAAACTGCCCTGTTTGTTGTTCATCAGAACTGTTTGTATGTATAATAGGTATTTGTTCAGCATAAACAAACTATCATTAACTTTCATCTTCACAAGCGCCATGTGACATATTATTTTACAAACTAATAAGATCAAAAATAAATATTCTAGTTTATTATCGTCTAACCATTGGGAGGTATTTATGCCTCTGTCAGTCTAAGCAACTGAAGAGCTCATCTTGCGGCCAATTAGCCTGTATATTAGATACATGCCTACGCTCGAACCAGAAATCAAAATGAACTGCTGTTTTTGGAACTATTCATTCGACAACAATAAAATTGGGATCACTGGAGTATTTTTTTACATATCAAAATAATTATTTATTCTTTTAATAAGTTAAAAAATTCATTCAATTCCATTGTGAGTATAATATATAAAACCACCCCATGATGCGACACCTAGTTCAAGCCGTACTACCTAGTTGCGCGTTATCCATGGGGTTAGATATTAATCATATACCAGAAATGGTCTAAATTGTATATACCTCTAGAGAAGCTATTTGAAGTTTGGATGCGCCTAGAATATATTTAGAGTGGTCCTCAACTTGTTTTTTTTAAATTATACTCAATCGAAAACTAATTGAAGATGTTATCCCCTTTAACATTTTTGAAATTGGATGATCCTAAAAGTTATTTGGTGTAGTTCTCCTCCAGAAAATTTGTGAAAATTAGATGCCTTTAGAAGGTATTTAAAGTGCTCCTTGCTTAGATGTTTTTGAAAATTAGATGACTATAAAATCTATTTGGAGTATAATGCAAGGTCATCTTTCACCTTCCTAAATGAGAATATCAGAGGGTAGTGAAATAAATCTAAAGGGGGAGGGGGGATATTTCTTGGGGGAACACTCTAGTTTTGCCACCACTGGTCCTAGTGTTGAGTCCTTCTCATTTAGATTTATTAAAAATAAATATATCAATAGTAATTCACTTGCATGTTGTGTTATGAAGAACTTACAAGTCACAATGCAACATAGCTTGAGTGGTTTTTATACATGTTATTGTTGGTGTCGTAGGCCGCTTGAAACCAACCAGTCCACACCTGATTAAGATCGTTCAATGGTATAGGTTTTGTTAAATTTGGGCCACGGCCTACCCTCACAATAAATATTTTTGTTTGTTCTAAATTTTGAAAAGTATATTTTATGTATAACTTTGACAGGCATCAGAAAACTTACCCTTAACAGAAATTTGAGCTTTATGGACAATACCAAATCTGTTTAGAACAAAAACTGGGCAGCTCGGTTGTCTGAACATTGATTTGTGAAGATTATGCAACATTTTAAACAAAAAATTGCAATATATTTTTGGAAATACTCAAGACTAATTTTTAGTAGGTAGTTTGTTTGTGACTAAAAATTGATTTGTTGTTTAGTGTTTGTCAGCAAAAAAAATCCAATAAATTAAAATTCAGAATAGTTACAAAAATGCAGTTATTAGATTTTGCATTTGGGAGAAAGAGTTCAAGCATCGAATTTTGACGTCTTGTACTTTTACATTTCAAAAAATAGTTCCAATTAACGATACCTCACTTTTGTTTGGAAGTATAATTATTTTGTTTGTCAAAACAAGACAATAATGAGACAATGAGAGCACTATTTCACACTGGTGCAACATAAATTTTGAGACTCTTATTTTAATGTATTAATATTAGTGTACAAACAATAAAAACCTTAACCTACAGCTGCAATTTTGTTTGCAAAGGAACAAGAGCTATGGTCGGCACACCATCTATTGACACTTATCTAAGTTCTAAAAGTTAGTAGAGCTATTTTTATGTAATTATACACCAAGGGGTGTTTTCTGCAGGGTTATAATTTTGACTCTTAACAAAAAAAATAGCGATTTTTGTTGACTATTCTATATTATATTTTTATAAAAGAGTCAATATAGTATAATCTTAGTGTATGGCTATTTACTTGACACAAACAATATTACAATCTATTTTCATGCCATTGGTTTAAAAGTAAATAAATATACAGTGGCATCACTAGAGCAGTGCTGACAGCACCAGGTGATACCATCAGAAAAAGTCACACCAAAATGACTATTCAAATTTTGTGTAGTGTGTTGGCAGAAATTCATTATTTAAAAAAAATCACTGTATTTAGTTATAACTACAAACATATTTTTGTAAGCATAGCTTACATGACTGTAATGTATCAATATAATACAAATACCACTCTATGCTAATTTACATTGCGCATTCGCTGCAGTAAGAGTTTTATTTATTACACATTTACAATGACGCTTCAAATTTCATCTGCATACGCTACAAGCATGCGCTATTGTTTCCATTACTGCTGGTACTTTTAAAGTCAATGAATTTGTCAAATTTTCTGGTATTTCAGCTACAATATTTAAGTGTATTGCAATATGCATTTGTCTACATCGTCTAAATTATTTGGGTTGTTTTTGACTATGCAAACTTGTAACTCATGTAACGGTAAAGTTTAACGAGTTAAAATTAACATAATTAACATTTTTACTTCAAGCTATATTCTTTTCCTACCTAATTTTCACTTTAACCAAATTAAAATATGTTAATGTAAATATATTTAGGCTATACGCATGATATTGTAATTTAAAGGTGTAATTTTAATTTTGACAGTTGTTTAAGTCATTACTATTGCCATTACTTTCAATGATATATGGGAATTATGATTTATGAGTAACATTAGTACAAAAAACATTACTAAGAATCTTGTGTATGTTCTAGTACGGGAGGAGGTCTATGGGGGTGACAACAGGGGACCTACCACACTGGGTGACACCAACCCTAGCTACGCCACTGTTAATATATTTATTAATAATAATTCATCAACATACTGTGCCAAACTAAATACCTATATTTTTTTATTTTATATTCATTGTTGTAACAGATGCAAACTCTCCTCTCAGGAAATCCTATTTAAGATCTTAGTGCTCATTTGGCGGAGGTGATGTAGACTCGGTGTTAAGTTGGAAATAAGGAGGATTAAAAACAAATGAGTATGTGCCTTCTTTGATAGATTTAATTTGATTTGCATACCAAGACATCAATGTCACTTAACTGGAAAATACAAAATGAATTAAATTATATTTGAAAAACTATAATAAGGAATCATTCAGAGGAAATGTTTCCACACAACCATCCAAAAACAATAGGCCTGCTTGCAAGACATAACAAGAGTAAGCACAATGACACCAGAACTGGTCAGGGATAAAACAATGCAGTTCAAACTTACATTTGATGAGATAAAATGTGCTACTTTTAATTGCTAACCTAAATATAACATACAATAGTACATAAATGTTGCTATCATCATCGAAGGAAGGAAGAGAGAAAATGCGTAGCAATGGAATTGAACCTATAAATAATATTGATCACAACATAAAATAGACCTGTGGGGTGTACACTTTCTAAAGGCCAGCCATGTTTACATGTGAGCGAGTCGGCTTCAAGCTGCGGCTCAGGGAGGTGTGGTTTCCTGTCTATTGTTGCCCCACACTAAACAACCATAAAAAACAGGAAGGAAAGTTTGGCTACTCATATTTTAAATCTACGCAGGCATCTCATTTGTTGAAATGAATGATGGACTTGAATATAGTTAACACAACACTAAATGTATTCACCATAATAATAGAGATTCATGTAGCTGTCAAATTTACCCCAAATGAATTAGCATTTAATAGTTTGTTTTTTTTGTCAGATCATATTACTACCCATTAGGGATATATGCACATGTACTAATTATGCTGATGTGTTAGGAATGAGAGTGGAACATCATTTAAAGAATGAACACCTGAACAAGATTCAAACTTTGATCCCCCTCGTCATCGGTGGTCCAGCATATTAAAAGTGCTGCCTTAAGAGAGATTCGACCAGGTAAGGTAGTTAAGGTACACAAACATGTCAGCCTAAATAACAGCACACATTATAACAGGTGATGCATGTCTTGTATAGTATGGGGCGCTATGGAAGGAAACAAATTTACTTTTAAATATTATTATTAAGGTTTATATTAAATTAGTTTGTAAAAAAATAAGTAAATAATTAAATATAGTTAAATGCTTAAAGTTGTAAAAATGTTTTTCTTTTTGTACACGAAATAAAATCCTATAGAATATCAGCTATGGGGAAAATGAGATATGAGACAAGTATTGGAGCAAGCTCGTCACTAGATGTAAACACAGCTGACAATACGAGTGCACTACGTTTTCATGTTACATGTACATATTATTATAACTAACATATATATAGTCAATAGCTCATGATGCCGAATTTACTCGCATATTCTCACACCCTTATTTATCATCGTGAAATTATCAATAAAAGAATGCCCATGAATTTCTGACACCTGACATAAATATCTTCATTATTTTCAGCAGCTCACTGGGATTCCCTCATGGCACAGTAGCGTACTAGTAGTAGTAGTGTTGGTAAATACTCTCCTTCCCCGCCACAACAATGGTTTATTTTGTCTGGAGCAATTTACTTCTGTTATGTGATTATTTGTGCTCATGCCTAGACCTAGCATATTCATCAGCTCATCTGTTGTAGATATTATTGTGTTGTATTGTATTATTTGTACATAATAAAATCTCACAGTGGCACTATCACCTAAAGTGCAAAATTTGTCAGTACTCGTTCAATACCTGCTGTACCGACTAACAAATAGTCCACTTCATAGCTCCACACATATATCACACACCTGATTTTGTGTTACAATTTTTTATTTAAAAAAGTGAGTCATATACGAGTAAATAAGGTGTTTTCTAAAATATATTTTATGAGAGAAAAAATGTTATAAATATACTTTATTTCAATAAGTATTGAATATTTCTAGTGTCAATAGCCACAGCAAGAAGGAGCCACACAGAAAATAAAATGAGGACAACTTTGGAGAATACTATTAATAAAAAAAACACAATTTAACAGCAAATTAAATTAGCCAAACAAATAAACTTTGCAGTATTTATATCGGTGCATACCAATGTAATAACTAGCACAATATACATTCAATTTGTAGCTCTTAGCTTTGTTACTAGACTGCCACTTGTCTTGAAAAGTTGCAATTCAAACATGGTTTGTAACAAAAATAAATTATGTTTTATAAGTACAACACAAATGGATAGTAAAGTTTTGAAAACATAGATGGATGACTGATTGATTATCATAAGAACACAAAGCATGACATACACAAACAACAAATAATTTGACAAAGTACTAAATTGAAACTCATAAAAAATTGCTTGATTTTGGGCACTATCAATTTAACCAATAGTGTGTGATTTCCTTCTGTATATAGTTGATTCTTATAAATGTGATTCAAGTCCTCATAATGTACCCGTGCGTGAGAACAGCACTCTACCTGAAATAAATAAAACATTGTTGAATATAGCTGTGTATATTATATTGAATGGAAACAATAATAGTAACATGGTTATGAAAAGATTGTCTTAAAGAAATATAAGAAAACAAACTTTTTAATATGACATCACTTCCAGCCATAGAGGTGTGTCTGGGCTGGACTGTGTCGCATGATAGGCCAATGCTCTTTATTTTTTAATACGTAATGCATGCATCACACATTAAACGCTGAAGTAAGTAATGTGAGATGATGTAGAAATTAATGTACACAAAGCCAGCCTTCTTTTGGTGCAGATTGAAAACCAACTAAGAAATACAATGACCCAGCAGCTCCTATACTCATTATCTTGTACAATGAACAGCAATTAAATTATTCAATTAATTTCGATTAAGTAATTTAAGAATTTAAGTCAATAACACCTGCAAGTGAATGTTGTCTCATTGCATAGGACAATAACACCTGGAGGTAAGCATTGTTTCATTTTATATGACAATAACAGCTGGAGGTAAGCATTGTCTCATTATATAGGACAATAACACCTGGAGGTAAGCATTGTTTCATTATATATGACAATAACAGCTAGAGGTAAGCATTGTTTCATTCTATAGGACAATAACAGCTGGAGGTAAGCATTGTTTCATTCTATAGGACAATAACAGCTGGAGGTAAGCATTGTCTCATTATATAGGACAATAACACCTGGAGGTAAGCATTGTTTAATTCTATAGGACAATAACACCTGGAGGTAAGCATTGTTTCATTCTATATGACAATAACAGCTGGAGGTAAGCATTGTTTCATTATATAGGACAATAACACCTGGAGGTAAGCATTGTCTCATTCTATAGACAAAAACACCTGGAGGTAAGCATTGTTTCATTCTATAGGACAATAACACCTGGAGGTAAACATTGTTTCATTCTATACAACAAGCACAAACAATAAGAACTATACTTGTTAGAGGAAGACAATACAACAAGCACTAACAATAAGAACTAAACTTGTTAGAGGAAGACAATACAACAAGCACTAACAATAAGAACTAAACTTGTTAGAGGAAGACAATACAACAAGCACTAACTATAAGAACTATACTTGCTTGAGGAAGACAACACAACAAGCACTAACTATAAGAACTATACTTTCTAAAGGAAGACAATACAACAAGTACTAACTATAAGAACTATACTTGTTAAAGGAAGACAATACAACAAGCACTAACTATAAGAACTATACTTGTTAAAGGAAGACAATACAACAATCACTAACTATAAGAACTATACTTGCTAGAGGAAGACAACACAACAAGCACTAACTATAAGAACTATAATTTCCAGAGGAAGACAACACAACAAGCACTAACTATAAGAACTATACTTGCTAGAGGAAGACAACACACAAGCACTAAGTATAAGAACTATACTTGCTAGAGGAAGACAATACAACAAGCACTAACTATAAGAACTATACTTGCTAGAGGAAGACAATACAACAAGCACTAACTATAAGAACTATACTTAGCTAGAAGAAGACAATACAACATGCACTAATTATAAGAACTATATTTGCCATAGGAAGACAATACAACATGCACTAATTATAAGAACTATACTTTCCAGAGGAAGACAATACAACAAGCACTAACTATAAGAACTATACTTGCTAGAGGAAGACAATACAACAAGCACTAACTATAAGAACTATACTTGCTAGAGGAAGACAATACAACAAGCACTAACTATAAGAACTATACTTGCTAGAAGAAGACGATACAACATGCACTAACTATAAGAACTATACTTTCCAGAGGAAGACAATACAACAAGCACTAATTATAAGAACTATACTTGCTAGAAGAAGACGATACAACATGCACTAACTATAAGAACTATACTTGCTAGAAGAAGACAACACAACAACACTAAGTTGTTAGCGGAAGCAAAGAAATAGGTATTAAAGTATAGAACCATGACATTCAAAATTGTATCCAAACTACATATATTGTATACCAATTACCAAATAGAAACACCAATGTAAGCACATATGATAAAAATGTTAATTTCAAAGAAATGCACCAGAATGTGATTGAAGTGTGGCTAGGAACACCCTAGTGTATCCAACCATGAATTGAAATTGTGACCTCCCTTTCAATGCATATCTTGTTGCAGTAACTTATTACTCGGCCAGGATATCCCCATATTTACACTAATGGGATGAAGACGAGGATAAAATTTAGAGCAAATATAGTTTCATTTCCATGCAGGCAAAGTAAAACACTAAGCACAGCCCCAACCTTCCACCACCGTCAACATCAAGCAAGATTAAACGCAACCAGAGTCTGCCAATGGAAGAAATGCAGTCATTAAAAATAAAGTTCTGATGTAAAATAGCTCCAAACCTAATTGACATGGTCCTCCAAAAAGTGTTATAACGTCATCTTTCAACACTAGAGAAGCTATGGTTTGGCATCTATTAAACATTTCCCTGTCATACTAATTTTCCTAGCTTTTCCATGTGTTTATCAACTTATTTCACTCTCTTTCCCTTTGAAATATGTTTGACCCAGCCACGGAGGACAACTTGGATGGGATGCTCCATTAGTTTTGTTGGGTCGCAACTTAAACAGAATGCACCCCTCATGGGGTTGTGAATAGTAAATGCTAATGCAGATACCTCAGCAACTTAACAAATTACAATGGCCTAGTAATTGTTCAAGTAATATTTTGTTTGGATTTCCTACATTCATATTATGACATAAATAAACAAACGATATTAATTATGGCAACATTTTTTTTTATTTCTTTAATATTTATGTACACACACATTTATTTGTGGGACCAAATAAAAGTTCTAAAGATTTGAGGTACTTTGATTAACTATTGTGCCTGTATCTTCACTTGTCCTGGGTGGTTGTTGTGTCCCTATAAGTTTGTGTTTATTTCAGTTAGGCCTATGATATTAGCATTTAAAACATATACAGCAAGATTGATATTGATTTTGAAACAAGTTATATTGATACTTGTAAAAATATTCATAGCACTTTCAACTTGCTAACCACATACCTACTGTTTTAAGTCCAGTTATATTTGGATGTCTTTTTATTAATAGTTTTTTAGACTAAATGCTTTATAAAGAACCATGAAAGGCTAAATCAGCTTAACATCATAAACACATGATTTGTTTCTTCAATGATAATAATAGCTATAATATTATATTGTCACTACCTGTTAGGGCTACACACACATTAACTAATTACAAACTAAATTTTGAGGGATGAAAAAGGTTTAATTTAGAGGTGGTGTAACCACATTCGCATGGAGGGAGAGTGGACAAACATTTAGGAAACTAACCCTAAGTCCAACCAACCGGGATTTGAACCACAATCCCCGCATCTTACATTACTATGATGTCATATATCATTCGACCAGCAAAGCGAGAAAGTCATACATTCAAAGTATTAATTACCCGCTTCAATGGCCACATGGTCTAAGACGTTACTCTTACAGCAGACGAGAATGCTGATGACATGATCACTTAGGCTTGAATCTCGGTTGAATGTACTGAGGGTAGTTTTTCCAAAATAGTTTTCCCCTTTCTTTCCATGCAATTGAATGTACACTTCCTCTAAATATAACCTTCCTAATCCCTAAACCCACTGGCGTATTTGGTACAATCCAAACAGCTAGTAAGCCACGGTGCTAAACAACAAACAAAAAAGTACCTATTTTACCTTAATTTAATCCTGCAATGTTTATTACATCTTCAGAAGTTATCAAACACCCTAAAAGTGTGTGATGTTAAATTCCAAATATTGTTTACTGTGTATTACCTATTGTTGTGAAGCTATACAAACACTTTTATAGATTAATAAAATAAAGAGTTTGTTTGTCATAAGTAGGGACTGGATTTAGGCTATTTGTCTTTTTTTCCCCTTGTTCATAAAACAAAGG